>CAJQUW010005462.1:0-225998 GCA_907163375.1 Prostheceraeus crozeri
AAAAAAAAAAAAAAAAAAAAAAAAAAAAAAAAAAAAAAAAAAAAAAAAAAAAAATAAAAAAAAAAAAAAAAAAAAAAAAAAAAAAAAAAAAAAAAAAAAAAAAAAAAAAAAAAAAAAAAATAAAAAAAAAAAAAAAAAAAAAAAAAAAAAAAAAAAAAAAAAAAAAAAAAAAAAAAAAAAAAAAAAAAAAAAAAATAAAAAAAAAAAAAAAAAATAAAAAAAAAAAAAAAAAAAAAAAAAAAAAAAAAAAAAAAAAAAAAAAAAAAAAAAAAAAAAAAAAAAAAAAAAAAAAAAAAAAAAAAAAAAAAAAAAAAAAAATAAAAAAAAAAAAAAAAAAAAAAAAAAAAAAAAAAAAAAAAAAAAAAAAAAAAAAAAAAAAAATAAAAAAAAAAAAAAAAAAAAAAAAAAAAAAAAAAAAAAAAAAAAAAAAAAAAAAAAAAAAAAAAAAAAAAAAAAAAAAAAAAAAAAAAAAAAAAAAAAAAAAAAAAAAAAAAAAAAAAAAAAAAAAAAAAAAAAAAAAAAAAAAAAAAAAAAAAAAAAAAAAAATAAAAAAAAAAAAAAAAAAAAAAAAAAAAAAAAAAAATAAAAAAAAAAAAAAAAAAAAAAAAAAAAAAAAAAAAAAAAAAAAAAAAAAAAAAAAAAAAAAAAAAAAAAAAAAAAAAAAAAAAAAAAAAAAAAAAATAAAAAAAAAAAAAAAAAAAAAAAAAAAAAAAAAAAAAAAAAAAAAAAAAAAAAAAAAAAAAAAAAAAATAAAAAAAAAAAAAAAAAAAAAAAAAAAAAAAAAAAAAAAAAAAAAAAAAAAAAAAAAAAAAAAAAAAAAAAAAAAAAAAAAAAAAAAAAAAAAAAAAAAAAAAAAAAAAAAAAAAAAAAAAAAAAAAAAAAAAAAAAAAAAAAAAAATAAAAAAAAAAAAAAAAAAAAAAAAAAAAAAAAAAAAAAAAAAAAAAAAAAAAAATAAAAAAAAAAAAAAAAAAAAAAAAAAAAAAAAAAAAAAAAAAAAAAAAAAAAAAAAAAAAAAAAAAAAAAAAAAAAAAAAAATAAAAAAAAAAAAAAAAAAAAAAAAAAAAAAAAAAAAAAAAAAAAAAAAAAAAAAATAAAAAAAAAAAAAAAAAAAAATAAAAAAAAAAAAAAAAAAAAAAAAAAAAAAAAAAAAAATAAAAAAAAAAAAAAAAAAAAAAAAAAAAAAAAAAAAAAAAAAAAAAAAAAAAAAAAAAAAAAAAAATAAAAAAAAAAAAAAAAAAAAAAAAAAAAAAATAAAAAAAAAAAAAAAAAAAAAAAAAAAAAAAAAAAAAAAAAAAAAAAAAAAAAAAAAAAAAAAAAAAAAAAAAAAAAAAAAAAAAAAAAAAAAAAAAAAAAAAAAAAAAAAAAAAAAAAAAAAAAAAAAAAAAAAAAAAAAAAAAAAAAAAAAAAAAAAAAAAAAAAAAAAAAAAAAAAAAAAAAAAAAAAAAAAAAAAAAAAAAAAAAAAAAAAAAAAAAAAAAAAAAAAAAAAAAAAAAAAAAAAAAAAAAAAAAAAAAAAAAAAAAAAAAAAAAAAAAAAAAAAAAAAAAAAAAAAAAAAAAAAAAAAAAAAAAAAAAAAAAAAAAAAAAAAAAAAAAAAAAAAAAAAAAAAAAAAAACAAAAAAAAAAAAAAAAAAAAAAAAAAATAAAAAAAAAAAAAAAAAAAAAAAAAAAAAAAAAAAAAAAAAAAAAAAAAAAAAAAAAAAAAAAAAAAAAAAAAAAAAAAAAAAATAAAAAAAAAAAAAAAAAAAAAAAAAAAAAAAAAAAAAAAAAAAAAAAAAAAAAAAAAAAAAAAAAAAAAAAAAAAAAAAAAACAAAAAAAAAAAAAAAAAAAAAAAAAAAAAAAAAAACAAAAAAAAAAAAAAAAAAAAAAAAAAAAAATAAAATTAAAAAATAAAAAAAAAATTTAAAAAAAAAAATAAAAAAGATGTAAATGATCAATTTTGATATTCTACTGATAAAGGCAGAACATGGAAAATACTAACTTTTCTTCCTGGTTCTTATCCAGGAATCAATATCAAATGAAATTAAGAGACATTTAAAGATAAGAAACAATTACATTTTGCAGTTGAACCGGCAGTTAGTAAATGTTCCCTTACTTTAGACGAAAATCATCAAGTTTATTTTAATCATGATAGATCATTGTCAAAACTATTAGGATTTAATAAACAAACATATAGTCAAGGTTATTATTTAGGTGAGAAGATTCCAAAAATAACTGAAATAAATTCAACTGTTGTACATTGTGACATTATTGAAGGAGGATATACAAATGGAAAATTGTCAAATTTTATATTCAGTTTTCCAGCTTTTACTGTACCCATTGGTTATAGATCAAATGTGTTTCTACAAACATTAATATATTTCCCTATTACAAGAAAAACTATTAACAACATTAACATTAGAATCACTGATGAGAATGGACAAGAAATAAATTTTGGAGGTGAAGAGATTATGATAGATCTTTTGGTTAGAGAAGTTTAATTTTCTTCTTCTTTTTCTTCTTCTTAAGAAAAAAAATATTAAAAATGAGTGAAGTGCCCCCATTAAAAAAAAAATTTAAATTTAATCATCATCCAAATTTATCTAATAAAGTTTTGTCAGTTATTTGCGGAAGATCAGGTTGTGGAAAAACGTATCTATTATTTAAAATTTTAACGACTCCAAATTTTTTAGATTATAACAATCTTATAATTTATACAACAACAGCAGAACAACCCGTCTATCAATTTTTGAAATATGGATTTGAAAATAATCTTAAAAAAACAGCAATTGCTTCATTATTTAAAGAATATGAAAAATCTGAATATGAAGAAGAAATAAGTTCGTGGTGTGAAGAAGCAGCAAAATATAATCAGTTAGTAGAATCGAATAAAAACAAGCATATAAAAATACAATTAATAGATGATAGTGGTAATATGCAAGATCTCAGTAAACTAGATAAAACAATGAAACATTGTGTAATTTTTGATGATTGTGTTAATGATAGAAATCAGTCAGTTCAGAGAAATTATTTCACAAGAGGTAGACATAATAACTGTAGTATTTTCTATTTAACACAAAGTATGTATTCATTAGACGGAAGTGTTATCAGAAAGAATGCAAATATATTTATACTATTTGAAATAAATGCAAGAAATTTATGTGATTTGTTAAGAGATTTATGTATAAGAGATAGAGATGAATTTAAACATTCGTGTAATAATGCTTGGTCAAAAGATTATGGCTTCATTACAATCAATATTGATAAAAAATTACATGATAGAGTTATAGAACAATTGTTCGGGAGTGATGAAAATATTTTCGCGGAGTGATCGAATAATTTTATCTTCTAGATCAATTTAAATAATAAATTTTTTTTTCTAGACTGATTTAAATAATAAAAAAAATTTTTTCTTCTAGAGTAATTTAAATAAATTGAAAAGGTAAAGTAGTTATTCCATCAGGTAAAATTTTTCTTTTATCATCAAATGGATCTAATGCTAATTTTTGTTCCTCTTTTAAATACATTTTATGTTTCTTTGAATTAAGTCTATAATTATATGCTGTTTTTATTTTATTATTAAATAATGCATTCTCATAGTCTTGAAATGTTATTTGGTTAGCCACTGATGCCTTTGAAATTCTTTTTAATGTTTCATGTATTTTAATATTATTAGTTGTATTATAACAATAACATTTAGATTTTGAAAATGTAGCTTCTGTTATGAAATCCTCATTTCCTTTTAGTTCATCTTTTACTTTACATAAATCAGAAGGATGAATGATATCTTTTATTTTGTCTATTTCTTTATCAAATGAAGAATTATACGGTATTGTTAATTCTAAGAAAACAGAGTCGGTATCTGTAAAGTGTAATTTATAGTTTTCACCATAGGCAGGTGCTAAATAATCATATATAAATCTATACATAAATAGTTTTGCTAATTCTAATATAGTGAATCCAATAAAATTAAACTTATCATATTTTACGCTGATTCGGCGTAACTGTACAGCACATAGTTCATCACTAAATCTAGTATTTCTTTTACATGTAGGTTTCCTTGTTAAATTTTGAAATCTACCTTTATCATAAACTATTTGAATATTTTGTCTATCACGCACATTTTCTAAAGTCTTACCATAAAATGCATTATTCATTAATTTAAAGAATACGTTTCCAAAATCATCTTTATTTCTTTTAGCTATTTTATGTTTTTCAATATTGAACTCTATATAATTTTTTAACCACCTAGATTTTTGATAAAATAGTTTTCGATGTATTTTGGTGAGAATCATTCCATGTTCTAAATACCAATCTAACATTCTTCCTTCAACAACATACTTTATTTTATTACTTTGTGTTAAGTTTTTTTGTTGGTCTGTATTTCTTAGGAATTATAGACTTTTGATAATCTGAAAAATCTTCTATATTGGGAATTTTGTTTTCGGGACAGAAAGGAAAATATTTTGTTGTATCTTTTATTTCATCAGGATATACTAAATCAACTTCACATATATAACCAAAATTACGATTTCCATCATATAATTTTGATAATCAAGAATATTACACCATGACATTTCACCTGTTGGTAATTCTTGTATCATGCAAGAAGAATATAAGCTATTAAAATCATAATATAACAAATAGTTTTCTCTCATGAATTCATCAACTGTTACTTGACTCTCTTCATTTGATATAAGTCCTTCAATATTTTGATTAAACAATTTTATAAATTGATCTTTTTCTTCTGGATTTAAAATTTTTAAATAACCATAATCATTAGGATTTACTTTCTTATTATAACATTTAACATATCTATTACCTAAAACTGATGAAACACCACCTCTAATCCCAGATTCAAAAAATAATAATTTATCATATGTATTTTCCTTATAATGGTTTAACACCAGTCTGTTTTAATCCTGCTAACCATGTTAAACCTGGTGTAGAATAACAATAACATGGATCTATTCCATAATATTCTAAACACATGTCACGAAAGTTTTCAAAAAGATCAGAAAGGATTTTTCACATCTACCTGAAGATATTTCATTGTATAATCATACATTGTTTTACAATTTAACTCTCTCCAATTTTTTTCAGCCACTGAATAATCTTCAGATAGATGTGATTGTTTTAATGTTGTTTTAAATTTATTTACTGGAAGAAGTTGATTTTCTTCCATAATTTTATTCATAGAATCAAAATCTCCAGTTAAATATTCGTAGGGAAGTATTCCTTTTAAAGGTTTTAAATTATATTTATTTAATATTTTACATTGTTCAGATTTCAAAGTTTTTCCCATAACATCGAATGAATAAGGAGTAAAAAATCTAGATGCATCTAAAATTCTAATGCAACCAAATTGCATTCAAAAATATTCTTCTTCTGTTTTACATAGTACATTTATTTTTTTCTGTTGCTGGAATTTTTGAGATGAAAATAAATCTTTCATTACTAAATGGAAATCATATTTTGAACCATTGTAGAAATATAAAGGAACAAAGTTATATTTAAATTTATTGGCATTAAGATTGTACGAATTATGTGCTGCACCTCTATATAATCCATTTAGATGATCATGCTCTTTTACTTTATCATTACCCAATTCTTTTCCACAGTAATAACATTTTTTTTCATTAACAAAATTAAATTTTTCTTTATACGTTAATGGAAGCATTGGTATATTTTTTTCAAGCAATTGTGAAAAACGTCCTTGTAATTTTCCTATTTTCTTTGTAAACATTTCTGAACTATCCTCACCATAGTATTCATAATATTCTGATTTAAAAATTCCGGATAATTTGAATGAATGTACATTCCCCAACAAAATGGTTTTTGTTCAAATAAATATTCGTCTTTACTTTGTTCAGGTGCACTTTTTTCATATTTGCCATTATCAGAATTTTGTGTCATGTTAACATTATATGCTTCGAAATCACAATAAAGAGTAAGGGGCACTTTTTTTCAAATAATGTCTATTATATATTAAATAATCATCTTTAGGAAAAGTATTTTCAACTGCTTCATTTTGTTGACATACTCTAAATGTCTATTCATTTCTTCTTTAGTTCTAAAGCTCGTCATACATTGGAGACAGGGAAAATTAGCATTATCTGAAGTTTTTGTAAGTGTAGAAACATCTTTACACAATATAAAATGACCCTGATAACATTATATATTCGTTTGTGCTGATTGTTTTGTTTGTTTTAATTTTTCAAATTTATCTTGATATATTTCATGTCTTAAATCAATATCTCTTGTAAGATGTTTTGCAGACTGATGATAATTTTGATCTAATAATTCTAACTGTTGTTCATATTCTTTATTATATTGTTCTTTATATTGTTGTTGACATTTTTAAAACATTCATTTAATTCTTTATTGTCTTCATTTAATTTTTGAATTGTTTCTATCTTATTTTGATATTTATGGAGATATTCCTGTAGTAACATTTTTGATTGTTGTTGATAATCTGCTTTACATTTTGATAAAATTTTATTTAAATTTTGTAATTTTTGTTGATATTCTGAAGTTAAAGATGAATAATTGGAATCATAATCATAATTAAAATTACGTCCTTTATAATTAATTATTATGATTAATCATTATTGGTGATAATTTTTTAACAATTTCAAATTTTTCAATACATATTATATTTCCTTGGTAAAAAATATTATGATGCAGGTAAATTCCTCTATCATTATATACTATTTCTGATTGACATAAATTTTTATTATTCAAATAAATTTTTTTTGAATCTGAGTAAAATGGAGTAATATCACCAATAGAAACATAATTCACATTTAATTCAAAAACATTTACTTCTATTAAATTTTTAGTCATTTTATGAAACTTTATTAACCTATTATAATCATATGGAAATTCATCTAAACCATTAGAGAGATCAAATTCATTTATATATTCTTCTTTATTATAATGACTTAGTCTTTCTAAGTGATATTTTGTAGGATGTAAATGTGCTATAACACTCCACAGAAAACAATAATCATCTTCATTTTTATGTTGATTATTTGTGGAGAACTGAAAAGTAAAGGAACATAACTACCACCAGTAATATTTTTATATTTATCAATTACTATTTTCTTAGATAGTATTCTAAAAAATCTCCAACCAGATTCACGTAACTGGGCTTCAATTATACAATTTTCTAATTTATTTATGACCGATTCAAATATGGGTTGTATATCATTTACATTGTGAATTTCTTGTGTCTGTGTAAAATGTCCTTGTATTATTTCTTCAGGAGTCCCATCAGGTCAATTTTTTGTAAAAAGTACTTCTACATTCATATAACATTTAAAAGATTTTCTAAATATATTATAAAAGTTGGATGGAATATCATAAAAAGTTTCATCGGTTTCATTATGTTCAACAGATTCATCAAATGAATATTTTATATCTGTTACAGCTTCATCAAATTCATCAGTATCGCTAAATAAATATCTTCTATGTGGTACATGTTCATCTTCACTATTAAAAACTTTTTTATATTTCGAATGTGAATAATCATCAAACATTTTTTTAACTTTTATATCACAAGGTAATGTTTCTAGATAGTTTTTATAACTATTTAATTTTAATATATTTCCTTCATCAGCTCGATCTACATTTTGTAAATGCATTTTACTTTTTCAATGAGATTGATAGCTTCTTTTTGTTTGCAACATTCTTTTACAATAAAACTTTTCAATTTTTATACTTTTTAACGAAAAAATTTGTGTTTTAGATTTCATAAATTTTAGATTTCATAAATTTTAGATTTTATAAATTTTAGATATTATTTAAAAGTTTTTATAAATTTTTGATTTTATAAATCATAAATTTTAGATTTTAGGAATCTCATAAATTTTAGATTCTATGAATCTTATAAATTTTTGATTTTATTAATTATAAATTTTAGATTTTATGAATCTTATAAATTTTGGATTTTATAAATTCTAGATTTTATGAATTTTGAATTTTATGAATCTAATAAATTTTCGATTTTATAAAGTTTAGATTTTATGAATCTTATAATTTTTTTAAATAAAGGGAGGAAGATTTAATTGATGCAATGTTTTTAAATCATAAACTGCTAAATGTTCTTTATTAATTATCCACCATGAATTATTATATGCCAAAATACAGGAAAACTTCTTAAACAAAGTGGAAAATCATTTGTTCTAGTATATTTTGATATACCGTGTTATATCTTGCAATCTTTTACAAATTGCATATATGGTGATAATAAAATTTAGCTTCTTGTTTTGGAGTAAGAGGATTTGGATCGCACATCTCATATTTATTTTTTTCATGAAAAATTACAAGAAATGTATCAAAAAAATACATCAAAAAAATAAAAATTATGAAAAAAATTTATTTAAAAAAATATATCAAAGAATATTTTATGAAAAAAATATATCTGAAAAAAAATTATGAAAAAAAATTATGATAAATATTTATCTAAAAAATTTTATGAAAATTTTAATAATTTTAATTATTATTAGGTTGAATATTTTTTGAAATTGATTCACATGTATACCACATGATGTGTTTTTCATATGAGAATATAATAACGCCTGATTTAAAAAGCGCTTCTTACAAACTTGACTGTATTGATTCATCTCCATTTTTATTTTTTTATTTTATTAGAAAAATTTTATTTTATATTATTTTATTAGAAAAATTTTATTATATTTTTATTGTTGATTGTTAAAAAAAATTTATTTTATTGGAATTAAATTTACTTTATTTTATTAGAAAAAAAATTATTTTATTTTTATTTTTTCTAATGAGAGAAAAAAATTACTTTTTATTGTTAAAAAATGATGTTACCAAAAATGTTGGTGGAGGTGCATATATCCCGAATAATCGTGAATCAGAAATAGAAGTAGAAAATTATATCATGAAAACTGGAGACGCATTATCTGATCCATTACATCTTTCTATTCTTCCACAACAAAATACAGAGTGAACAAATCAACAATATGTTGATACACAAATCAATGACTTAAAAGAAAAATATATAATATTGATGAATGAATTAAAGTTGCTTAAACTTAATGACAAATCATTAAACGAAAAATCATTAAAACTTGATAGAAAGGATAAAAAGAAAGAAGCAGATATAGTAAAACTTTTTTAAAAAAAATTTAGAACAATCAAAAATTTTAATATTACTTTCTATAAAGTTAAAATCTGCAGTCATTAAAAATAAATATCGGATAAAATTATTGAAAGAACAATTAAAAGATGAAATAGAAAAACTTCCTCAAAGAATTTAAAAAAATTTCAAAAATTTAAATAAGTTACAAAAAAGTGTTGATGAATTAAGTTCTAAAATTACTCAACAAATGAAAAAGATGAATAGAATAATAAATGAAGTAAACTCACTTAATCAAAAAGTTGATAAAATGAAAACTCTTAAAATCAATTTAGAAAATGAATTAAAGAAAAATTATAAAGGAAATAAAGAACAGTTAGATGCTGTTAAAAATCAGTTAGATGCTCTTAAAATTGAGTTAAATGCTCTTAAAACGGATTTAAAGATGAATCAGCAGAAAATGCAAGTTAATAGAAAAGAAATTAAAACACATCACACGCTGCTTGACGCATAAGATAAAGTGCAACAGAAAATTAATAAAGTTATCACGCGGTTGTTGTCCATCCACACACGTAAATCTTAACGTAAATATTTTTTTCCCAAAAAGTCAAATTTATTCCTAAAAAATGCCTATAATTCATAAACACAATCTTAAACATTTTGCTTCAAATCAAAAAATAGCACACGAACCATCTATGAAATCTGTTTACGACTATAATAATGTAGAAGCTATTCAAAAAAAGGAGATAGTGTAAACAGCGGAGCAGGAATATTTTCTGGCATAGGAAGTATCGCTAATGTTTATAAAAATAATAAAGATTTGATCACATCTGCTGCAAAAGGAGCAGCTGCTATAGGTAGTACAGCTAGTGCAATATCAAATGCTGTTAAGTCTCAAAACGAATAAAAAACAACTAGAAACTATTCGTAAACTTAAGAATGATTCTGAAGAACTAAAAAAATTAAAAAAACTTTCAGAGGAAACAAAAAAAAAATTGCTAACATAGCCGCATGGTCTGATAGTAAACAGGAGAAGAAATCAGGCGTAGCCATAGAATCTACGATTCGTTCAATTGAAGAAATAAGAGGTAATGGTTTAGCAAAATTCTAAAAAATTAAATTTTTTTTAGAAAAACTTTAAAAAATTAAATTTTTTAGTAAAATCTTTTTAGAAAAATTTTTTTAGTAAATTTTTTGTTTTGGTGTGAGAAAAAACAAAAAATTCAAATTATTTTTTATAAAAATGTCTTCACTTATCGAAAATAAATTTAGATTAGACGATCCTCCGTTCGTCAGTTATAATCAAAATAAGAATGACTATATAAGAATTGCTATGAATCCCGGATCTTCTAGTAGAGTAAATACTGGAGGTGACTTAATCTTTGAAGTTGATCATCAGCAAAGTTATTTATATTTACCTGATTCCTTTTTACACTGTGAATATTCTTCATATAGTGATGCAAATTTTACATCACCATCACAGGAAACCGATAATATTGCATTAGAGAATAATTTCTTTCCAAGATTATTTACGCAAATGCGTTTAGATGTTGCAACTCAAAATATAGAAACAATAAGTGATTCTTCAGGTGTAATTGATACAATGCTCAGATTTGTAACAATTGGTGAAAACAATAAAAAGCATGAAATCGAAGGTTGGTCTCCTGATACTAATGATGGTACAATTGTTGGAACAGATGCAGCAGGAATTGCGAAAAATGTAGAAAATATTGCAAATCATTTAAATAAAACAAACAATAGTGCATATAAAGAAAGACGTGAATTTAACAAGAAAAGTAAACAGACAGTAAATTGGTCATTGTCTCCATTATTCCGTTATTTAGATTATGATAAAATATCATATCAATTAAAATTAAAATTAATAATTCATCGCACAGCAAATAATGAATTAATCTTTTATGGTAAGACCGGAAAAAAAGCATATTTAAAAATTGATAGATTTGAATGGTGGATAAAACATATTACTCCTAGTTTAGAGGTTGAAACAGCTTAGCGATTAAGTACTAACAAACCAATTCCAGTAAATTTTCTAAAGCGTACTGCTAGTTAAGTAACTTTTTCTGAAGAAAGATTTAACTGGCATTTTACTAGAACTTCGAATACTCCAAGACATTGTTTACTAACTTTTCAAAGAAATAATTCTCCAAGTTTTGATAAGAACAAGAATCTTTTTCATATTAATACAATTCGAAGTTTACAAGTTTCATTAAATCAAACCCGATATCCAATTGATCCATTAAGATTCGATGATACCAATAATCAATTTATGGAAGGATATGATGCTTATAGAATTCTTTGTATAGAATTTGAAGTTGAACCACAATTAAATCCTGGAGATTGAAGACATTTACATCCTGTTTTCTGTTTCGATTTAAGTGCACAATCTGAAGATATTATTAAAAATGGTTATGATGTAACAGATTTATATCGAAAAGAAAGATTCCACAACCTCATTGATGGCTTGTGGTTTATTGCTAGAAGATGTAAAATATTCTATTGAAATTCTTAATGGAAAGATGGCTGGGATAGGTTAATTTTCTTAGTGACTTAAAATTTTTTTAGTAATTAGAAATAAATTTTTCTTTAGTAATTAGTGATATATTTTTTTTAGTATTTAGTTATAAAATTTTTTCATAAATAGAATCGATTAAAATTTTTTCATAACTACAATACATTAAAATTTGTTCTTAACTATAATAGATTAAAATTTCTTTATGACTATAATACTGTAGATTAAAGTTCTTAGATTAAAATTTTTTCATAACCATAATAGATTAAAATTTTTCCTAACTTAAAATTTTTTCATTAAAAATGTCGAAAGCAAAGAGTAATAATAATAAAGCTGTTGAATTAAAATTTTATTCACATTGTTGACAAAAATACACCTAAAACTATTGCGATTAACAAAAAGAAATATTACATAAGTAAACCAATGATAGAGAATATTAAATTACAAGAAGAAAAGAATGGTGGAATTCTCCCAATAATTCCACTAATAATAGGTGGCATGGCAGCAGCAGGAAGTGTTGCAGGTGGGACAGCTGGTATTGTCCAAGCAGTAAAAAACATAAATCAGAGAAGGAAGCATTAGAAGAACAAAAACGTCATAATAGAGAGATAGAGAAAGCGGCTAGAGGGCAAGGAATAGTAGATAACTTCATTAGTAAATTAAATTTAGTTGATGAAGGGAAACGAGTTCTTAAAAACATTCTACATAATGTTGATGATTTAATAGAAACTAAAGAAACTAAAGATGGTTCTGGAATACATTTAAGTCCTAGTATGATTTGGTAATATTCTCAGGACCTTTGGTCCGATTAGGTAAAACATTTATTTTATTTTATCTTTAAAAATGTATTCTACAAATTCCGAAAATTTAATTAAATTCAAAATTTCTAATTTAGAATTATTGAATTATCTATTAAAAGTACATAAACCTCAAATTGTCAGCATATTGGAGGTGATATACAAAAAACATTAGAAAACTTTCCTGGATTTATTTGGAGTAAATATTCGAAAGAAAAACATCTTCCTGAACATTCATATACCGGTCCAGGAACTCGATTAGATATAAGACTAGATGAGAATAATAATCCAAAGCCAGGTGAAGATCCAATAAACAGAGTTGATACAGCAGCTTATAGGCACGATTTAGCTTATCGAAATCATGACCTAAGTTCTCGACATGCAGCTGATAAGAAGATGATTCAAGAATTAGATAGTATTCAAAATCCTACATTTAGAGAAAAAATTGAAAAAATGTTTGTTAAGAAAGTTTTACAAGCTAAAATATTATTCGGTAAGGGTTTAGACAAAACTCATAACTCTGAAACCTACGCGTCTGAAATTCATAAAGAATATGGAAAGCCGAAATATCTATTGAAAGTAAAAGTATTTAATAACAATGGTATTTGGAGTGCTGATCTTATTCATATGCCGAATGATTCTGATTATAAATACGCATTGACCGTTATAGATTTATATACACGATACGCTTGGGTAAAGCCTTTAAAAAACAAAAGTGGTCTGTCAGTTAAATATGCGTTTGAAGAAATCTTTAAAGAAAGTAATAGAAAGCCAAAAACATTGTTTGTTGATAAAGGATCTGTTTTTTATAACAGAAATGTTAAGCCATTATTTGAAACTGTTTATTCCACAGAAAAAGCTGGAAAAGCTGTAGTAATAGAGAGGTTCAATAGAACTTCAAAAAATAAATTATTCAAGAAATTTACAGAACAAGGAAATCAGAAATGGTTAAAAATATTACCAGGAATTGTAGATCAGTACAATAATAAAGTTCATTCAGGTATTGAAGAAACTACAAAGAAGGCTTCTAATGATCTTGATTTAATACGAAAGAAAATATTCGAAAATAATTATTCGAATGAGAGTAATCCGAATTGACAGAAACGTAAGCCGAAATTTAAAATTGGAGATAGAGTTAGAATATTTTAATATAAAAATAAATTTGAAAAAGCATTTGTTGGCTATTGGACTAAAGAGATATTTAGAGTTTCTAAAATAAATCAAACTTATCCGATTACTTATGAAATTAGAGATTTAGATAATGAGGAAATCACTGGAAGATTTTATGAAAACGAATTACAAAGAAGTGATTTTTAATTATCATCATCATTATTCAATTCCAACATAATATCAAGAAATGGCACTCCTTTTTGTGATTTATACAAAACATATAAACATAATTGACCACAATAAGTTGTTCCTGGTTTTTGAATTTGAAAAGTATTGTATGTTCCATTTCCAAGTAATTCTTTGACTTCATTTGTCGGAGGCAATCCATATGAGTCAAAATGATAATTAGAACCGTTTTTATTTCTTTGACCCGCAGACCAATGTACTCCTTTTTGATCTGACGTGTGAAGATTTGCTACAAAATTTATAGATGGCTTATTTTTTAGGAATTGTAATTCGTCTCTCATCAATATGTGAAAATTCTTTATTCCCAATTGATTTGCGATTTTCTTTAGATCAAAATTTGTAGTTGTTTGTTTACCGTATTGTTTTGGAAACTCTTTTATGTTTTTCATTTTATAATAAAAAAATTTCTAATAGGGACCCCTACATCAAAAAAACTGTCTCATAATGGTGACTTTCCTTACTACTTATTCGATTTTGAAATGATTTAATGTAATCTAAATTAAAAAGTTACATTGGTTAACAGATTTCCTTTTTTTATGTACTTCTCAAAATGAATTAGAAAAAACTGAGTTTTAGATAGTTCTTGAATCACTGCTTGCTTGCTTTTCAGATGTAGTTGTCCACAAAATCATCTGTCTTGAATGGCTTGCAATTGTGATGTCTCTTCATCTTGAGTTGATGATGTTCCTGCTTGTAGATTTAAAACAATTTGACTGGTTTTCATTGTCTTGTTATAATAATCCGTTTCAAGTCGTTCATCAAGAGAGCGTTTCATTCTCGGCGTTTGACGCTTCACAATAAGAATTGCTTTTATTGATTCCCATACGTGTTCTCAATTCAGAAGAAGAATTGCTTTAATTGTCACCACACTCTTATGTGCTTAACCTATTCATGACTTCACAATGGGAAGTACTTTTAATCAATACATACGGAGAGGGGAAACGTTAAATGAATTTCGTGAATGCATGTGAGTTTTATAAATCTATTTGCAAAACAGACTTTGAAAACTGATTCTGAAAATAATTTACGTAGGGGTAAATTGAACTGTCAAAATTTTACGGATGCGTAAATTGAAATGACAAGAGATTCTGCAATAATTTTTGGGGAAAGCTGTTAGATGTTTTCCGTTGCTAGACAATAAATCTCTCTCTCTCTTCAATCTCTGTCTCTCTTCATTCATCAGCCAGTGCACGGGTTCATTGAATAATTTTGAGTTTATGAGTTACAATGATCTTCTAGTTCACACAATTGGTACTTTAAATAATGTTGAGAGTACAATAACGAAGAATGTCTAAGTAATAATTGCGTCTTCTTAATTTTCATGATGTTGTGTCCTGGAACGGTCATGATTTTCGAGATAAAATAATTATAATCACAAATTTGAGATTTTGAAAAAATTTGAAATTAGGTATTTTAAAAAACGCCTAAACTTATGAATTTAGGTCTTCATAACCTGAAAAATGACAAAAATTCTTAAATTTAATCGTTTTTAAAAATACCAATTCTTTTTTTTGAAAAAATCATAACATTTTAAATACCCCTAAATTTACAAATTTTGGTCTTCATAACCTGAAAAATGACCAAAATTCTTAAATTTAGGCGTATCAAAAAATACCCAATTATTTTTTTGTCTTGTCCTGGAACGGTCTTTTGCCCATTACTAACGCAACATGCAGAGATATTCGCTCTCGAAAAGGACTGCATGAATCAGCCACCAGAGCTGGTTTCACAGCCTCATCAGGAGACCCGCTTGGCAAGCTCACGTTAGTTTACGTAAAACATATGTTACGATAAGTTACACTTCTCACGCAATTTTTGTGTAAAAATTGGCACAAAAATTTGCGTAGTTCTCACGTAAAATCTGACGCGATCCTTACGTAAGTCTCACCTGTGTCATTTTACGTTATTATAAGTTACGAAATTTACGCACATAAACGTTTTTTTCTTTAATTCCTATTTACTTTCATAATAATTTTCAATTATCCATTAAACACGACAACTGTCATGCAACCCCATTCATTAAATCCATAAGAAGATCAAATATGGTAAAATGTTGATTTATTCACTCAATAATTGAAAAACAATTAAATTAGTTCATAAACTGACTCAAATAAGTTTGCGTTGGGAGTTTATTGTACACCGTTGTCAGAGGTTTCCCGACCGAATAGTTCCAAGAAGAAGGTTGATTTGTAATTCCCGTATGAGCTACAGCTGATGATAGCGACCTGAAAACGACAAGTTACGGGAGTTAGGGCGATTACGGGGGGAGGATTTAAAGAAACGAGTACGTAATCGCAAAATATGTGATTACTATACATGTATGAAAACAACCTAAGTCCATTTAGTTCGTTTCAAACAATATCTTTAGATCTATCACTAACATAATAAATACTACGTTAGATTGCAATACTTGATATTATGATTTCCAGTTCTATTTTTACTTTCGCATAAGAATATTATCCATGTGAAGAGAACTACCAAATTCGTAAATAAGTTAAGAATAAATCTGTTTTGCGCAGCATCATTTCACGAAAGAACTGAACATATCATTATTGTTCTACCATTCTTCAAAAAGCCGTTCTCGGGAACATAGTGAAAGTAAAGCGACCAATAGTCATATTCATAATATACTGGTTCCAGAAATTAAAGCACGATTCGATAGCTGTATAGTGCTATATTTTTCATCCCAATGCTTTATCTAAAATCCTTTTTTAACATAATACATGTATGATGGCAAATAATTGAATTCTAATAAAGCATAGCATAACCGCATTGTTATATTTCATGGTTGCCAGATGATTTGATTTGAAGAAAAATACCATATGAATCACATTTTCAAAGTTGTCTATGATCGCCGTGCTATCTTTTTCATCACCGCACTATATTTTTCATCTGAAAAATATAGCACTCCGATATCATGCTTTAAGACAGATATAGTACTTTAAATCTCGTGCTTTGAAAAATATAGCACGAGGACCTTCGGTCCTCGTGCTATATTTTTCAAACCACTCGATTTAAAGTACTATATCTATCACTTAGAAATGTAAATTCATATACCTATGTATCATATTGAATAATTGCCTATAAAGAAGCTTATCTACTTAAATGAAGGAAATCGAGACGCGCATACATAAGTCTCGAACATAGAATAACGTCTATTAGGAAACTACTTTCACGTACAGTATTAGGATAAGTATCAGTACTAACTTACTTTCCAAAACTGTCCATAATTTCAGTTGATTGAATTATTGTAATAGGCTTGCCAGCATCGTAACAGTCCATCGATAATTTAGTTCATACTGCCACTAATCTCCAATTACATTGATATTTGCTGAAAAATAGATTACAGGTGTCATTGTCTCATCAAAAGTTTGTGACTTTGTACCAACATGAACGTTTTTGAAATATATGAACAATCTTTGAACAAAGCAAAGCAATCAAATTATCAAATGATAACAGAATATAATTGATCAACTTTCATTCACCGTGAAATTTATGAATAAGCAACTTTGAACAATGAAAACAATGTTAAACATGGTACATAATATGACAGCAGATACGAGTTGGTGAATAATCTAGAAAATCAAGACTCATATTTCCACACTACTTAACATGATAGCAGGTTATAATTAATTAGCTAGTTGAGGTGGCCGAGATCCCCTCCCTGATCTAGTCATTTAATTGATCCAAAAAACTTAGTTCCCATTCCGAATAGATTTAAAAAATAATAAGTGCAATACTTCTCATAGTAACTTTTTCAATGTTACTTTAACTTATACATGTATTTTTTATATGTTTTATTATGAAGCGTTTTTCTGCCAATATCATCAAAAAGTGTACTTAGTCAATACTTTTATTTTTTTTCTAAATGTGTTTATTTCTCGCTGCTTAATTTTATTGATTATATCTATCTAATTGTATGTGTATTTGACGTGATCGATGGTATCGAAACGTGTGGCAGGGTCATTTCATATTTCAAGCGGACATGACCTCTGCAATTTCAATTTGGTTTTTATCGTACGCACGTAAATATGCTTCTGTATCCTAACCAAAATACAATGAAACTTGTTAAAAAGCTCAATTTTCCCTGACGATGACCTGATTTCATCCAATAGTATTTGATAGTACATGTACTGGTACTGTACATGTACTTTATGCTTCAGTTATGTAATGGAATATGCATTTAAGTTCTTTTTGATGTATATGTATGTATATCAGACATTCCCATTGACAGTTAGGATAAAACTTATAATTTCTTTTAAGAAATCTTTTTATCATCACCGATGGCCATTTTTATTTCTTCATTGCGTTTTTTAACGAATCTCCAGATCCAAGGAAAAGTTGGTGAAAACTCCATAAGACTTCTATCCCCCCACCCCGTCAAAACTATTAAATGTTTAGAGCTCAACTTGTACTTGTTTGAACAAATAATGCTATAAATTTCATGTCATGATTTTTTAATATCACTAAAACGAGCTTTTTAGATAAGTCACTTCTTGCAGAAAGTTCCTCCTTCACTCAAGAACACTGTAATAAAAGAAAAAAACACATGAGAACACCTTATCGAAAATCATATTGCTATGTTAGCACTAGGATGTAGGTTTTAACGACTTAATAGAATTCATTTGTATTAAATAATTATGGAAAAGTAACAGTTCTGATTTTACAAGTAATTAGTGATACTATGCCTTAATATAACGCCTTTATGATAATAACTGGATTGAGTGAGAAGGTCGAGTCCGACGAAAAACGTAAATACATGTCTAAAAGAGAAAGTAGGGGCTTCAAACAATAAATTTCAAGGATCTCGACATTCTTATGTTATCGTTAAACCTAATATGACTGAAATAGAGTTTGTCACTTTTTTAATTACATGTTGTGAATAAGTCGTTAATTAGCTCATAGAAAAGCTTTTATTTGCTGAAACTCGAGTGTATTGCATCGATCTATGAACTCAATGATATTGAATACAGATAGTGTAGGATGGATAACTTAAAACACACCCCCTCCACCATTCAGATCCACTTACT
Organism: Prostheceraeus crozeri; assembly: GCA_907163375.1. Classification (NCBI taxonomy): domain Eukaryota; kingdom Metazoa; phylum Platyhelminthes; order Polycladida; family Euryleptidae; genus Prostheceraeus; species Prostheceraeus crozeri. The sequence continues at coordinate 18,799 of CAJQUW010005462.1, forward strand.
TTTCGTTGCCTTCGTGATCCCTTCTCTTCTGTGCATGTTCGTTCTTCATGGCTTTGGCCGTAGCAGGCATACGTTTCAGCGCATCTATCAATTTCTTAGAAACTCGAGCTTCTATATGAGCCTCCTCCTTCTTCATTTGATGGGCCATGACGGTAACTAGGATTTTCTCAATACCTAGCTCTGAGGCAGGCCTCTTACCTCTCTTCCCATCTCTGCTAAATTGTTTCCAGACATTCGGTACCGCCAGTCTAAGGAGCATGTTGTACAGAGTTGCTGTTAACGTGATGCCCTTTATCGGTACTAGGTTCTCAACAATGTCAGGTAAGCTTGTATTACGAATGATTTGTTCCAGTTCCTCTTCGGTCTCAGCTTGCCGAATGACATGAGATGGCAAGACAGAAGAATTAAGTCTCTCGGCCGAAACCTTCTGGTTAACTTCACCAATTTCTTGCTCTATTCGTATCTGTCGGTCACGCAGATCTTTCATGAATTCCATTACACTGCTTTTGAAAACACTATCATTTCCAGTGTTTCCATCACATGAAACAGCGATAGAGTTGAAAGGCTGGGGGGAACTGCTGTTTCTTTGAGACCAAATGCCACTTCCATCGAAATAAGGCCTAGGCGTAGGACGGTTAGTTGCTTTGCTCAGCCCAGTGCAGTAGGAAGGTTTGATGGAACTGCCGTTTCTTGGAGAGCAGCCACTATTTCCTTCCAAAGAGGGTACAGGCGGAGGAAGGTTACTAGCTCCTTTGTTGAGCCCCGCACAGCTGGAAGGCTTGGGAGGCGCCGGTGGTAAATCAGTCGTAATGGATGTTGGTACCGGTACGTTATTCAGTTCCAAAACAGAATGCGACTGTCCCTCATCGTTGTCGGTCTATAAACGAAAAATAATGATATGTTACGCATATTTGTCATGAAATATAATTGTAATACGTTTTCGATAAATCAAATATAGCCGAATGACAAATAAATCTATTTACACAAAAGACACTATCATGTACATGTAAAGGACACTCTAATGTCCCGGGGCAACAGAAACTTTTATTGTGTACTTCATACGGTACATATTTTAACGATGTTGGTAGTTACTTAACTGTAGTAAGTTTTCTTCGACACGAATAAGATGCATGCAGTGAATGTTCCGAATGTTCTTTCACTAACTTTCATGTAGGGTTGGCACTTGGCACTTACAATACGAGGATCGTCAGCCCAACATTATCACAGGCTCTATTCGCAGCTATCGTTCAATACGCAAGCTGTATTGAAACATTTTCGGTACCAAATACATAAAAATTCATAGCAACATTGTCACTCTTCCATAAACTTACAAAGGACACATCGCTTGATTCACTGATGTCGTATTTGTTCTTGCTAAGCACACGGTTGCGCCCATAACGACTTTTTCCTTCGATGGTAGTCCTGTATGCCGTTGTGGATTTAAGTCTCTTGTGGCTTTCACGCTCATTTATTCTAACCTTCATTTCGTCAAACATAGTTGGCTTTTCATTTGCTGTAAAGAAATAGAAATGTACATGTCTTACATACACGTAAGTTTGCATATAAGTCTCAGTCTTTTATGGCTTGCTATCATATTGATCCCCACAAACAATGGTTGGTAGAAACCGTACAAAATAAAGAACGATATATATATATGTAACAATATTTTGAATAGATGTAGAAATACCGAATCAGAAACTTACACGAATTCAAAATTTCTGCCTCATACTCGGTATCACGGTAGACTATCGTTACAATGGAGCCTGCAATCAAGAAATGAATTCGAGTAAAATGAATGATCCCCGAATAAACTCGTTAATCTTCAAATATGCTGATCCATGTCGCTACTTACAGTCTACTTAAAGGATAGGTTTATAGATCGCCAAAATTTATTGAATAGCCTTAGATGAAAAACGCATGCCACGAATAAACAGCATAAACATGATATCAATAACTAGGCTTCAAACATAGCAAAACATGAATACAACCAGACTTCATTTAACAGTGTTTTTATCTGAAATAATAAAAATTTCGGTAAATGTAAGCCTATAGATTAATATTCATTGCCATTATATCGTCAGGTTTATCGTAACAATACTGATTACACCAAAACAGAACTAACTAGTTCAGAATATTATACCATAGGAAACCTATCTAATATCATCATTGGGTGTCTAATCTAGTAATGCATTTATTACAGACTGTATTTTAAAACACCACCAATATAAAATACATGGGTTTGGGGTATTGTTTTTTTAATTGGAATTAGTTTTTTGCGAACTCTGATGAATATAAAGTAATACAAGTGTATAAGAATATCAGTGTATTTAAATGTAGTTGCTTTTACACATACTTGCCTATATAACAAGTACGATTTAATGTCTACCGCTGACCATTAATTTAAATAACCCATTAATATCATACCCTGCTAAAATCTATCAGCGCAAATGTAGTTTATTTCTATTCACTTACCGATTTCGACATCTTCTGAAATGATGTCCTCCATATCCACGACGCCGAACTTATCGTCTTCTGTGAATTTGACCAGGAAATATACCATCTGAAACAAGAAGTTAGAGAAGTTACATTCTTGAATGGTTCATAAATAGAATGTTAGAAGCCTACATACAGAAACATGTGTTATGACGCATGTGTGTATGTCAATTCTAAAGCCACTCAGATGAATAAACTCTGATTGATTGATCCATAGTCCATACCCTATATGCTTACACCGCAATGGTTACCTTTCTGAATGATTGGTGATATTTTAAACATTGAAAATATTTTAAACTAGGGAAAATAATATGTAAGAAATGGAGATACGCCTGTTTTAAGGTTGCTAAATTTTCGATTGGAAGTTTGGCAAGCGTGAATAAAGTCAAGATTAAGTAAATGCCTGCGAGCAACTCATTTCTGAACTCACCCTACGACTTTTTTAGTCTGGATAGTGACGGTAACAGTACATGACAAAGTAAAGAAATATGTATTGACTATAAATGATATATATTAGAAAAAGAGTACATGTGTTGTTAATTACTCGTAAAAAGTACCATACATGTACGGCATTTTTATGCAAGTTGGGAAACACCTTCCCTGTAGGCAACTCTTTGGAATTAAAGGAGACTAATTATACGAATGTAGCAATGGATAATAACAATCATCAAATCTGAGTAGTTTACATTTAACGTCCTTTGTATTGATTGATTTGTAGAGAAAACTGAAGCGAGAACCCTTGTAAATATCTAGAATGGTCGAATCCAACGGGTCTATATAGGCACTTCCAGTAAATCGCAAAAACCGTCCTATTAAGAAAACGTTGTTTTCTTTGGTTGCAATGTATTTCACCTTCACAACTTCTCCTTGGTGGGATAATATGTACCGATTTGCCCCATAAACTTTAATTTGAAATGTTTTGAAATCTACCGATGCAAAAAAACTTTCAAAATCACTCCATCTAAATCCAATGAGATAACCGCTCACAGAATTAGAATTCAAGGGACATGAAACTCTACAATTTGAAACGCCATAATCTTCAGAATGAATCGACCTTCGACCAAGGTTCTGGCCATGACGGACAATTTGGGTACGTAATTGCTCCAAAGGTCTATTTGCAGAATATATACAGCTTACAACATAGTTCAGATAGCTTTCAAATTGGAAACAGCTGAAGGTATCAGCCGGTCCCCTAGGGTTGCAGTCATCAACTAGGTGAATCAAGGAGTGCACTGTTAGCGTTATAAAACTCTCACCGAACTGATCACGACAACTGTTGAGGAAATGGCGAACCAAGTCCGAACAGTAATCATTCATCTCCTTGCACCATTGTGGATGGCATAATATCCGCATAATGACCCCGAGACGCCTCAAAAGTAATCCGATGATGGAACTATATTTTGAGATTATTTCATGCCCGAAATATAAACAGAAGAATCTCAACTCCGAAGCTTTCCATTTCGACAAATGACTCAGGCTTCGAGGTTTGCGTTGGAAGTCTTTCGTAATACATTGTCGTGATTGGGAAATTTCCAGGTTCATTTGGGATAGGTTGCGATTACTCAAACGAAATCGTCCACTTGGTTCTCTTAACAAATCTAGAATTTTCGGTACAATGCCTTCGCAGACAGAATGCATGTAATCATTTGGAAAAGATGTCACAAGGTCGATGTCAGGGATTCGAGAAAACGAAGAATCACCGTGATGATGCTCTTCCTGTTCTTTCATTCTAAAACTTTCATTAGTTCTTAGCGGCGCGGAATGATTTAAAAATCGACGACCGTTATTCACAGTTTCGCCCTTTTATGTGCATCGATCGCAAGCATAAAATCCTGTTGGTGCTTTGATATTCTTGACCATCGCCCTTGCGATAGAATCGCATGCGCAATGTGAAAATTGTACAAGAACGTTTCGAGTTGAAAGTCCATCCGTTAATAATATTATAAGCTCATCAATAGTATCTCTGAGAAACGTATCAACGCAGCTTGGCTTTGATTCTCCGAAATATACACCTGCTATGAATGTTGAGCACTCGATTCCGACAAGAGAAATAAGAATAGGCCAGAATCCTTTCACGGCACTCTTGAAGATGCCCACGCCATCCACATGCATAACAATGCTTATACTTTCAGGAACATATTCACACTCTGATAACATGCTTTCGAGTCCTCGTTCGATACCGAAGTGTATATAGGAGCCCTGAGGTACACTTTTTATCGGAAAAGAGGAATTTGCTATAGTTGTAGGCATCAACGTGCGTGAAACACGCGGTAATTTTGGGAAATAGGGTCGAAGCTTTTTCAATAATACATCCATACTTGATCTTGTTTGCTTTGTTTCTCTCCAAAAATCACGCAAATCTTTCATAATTTTGATACTTTTAATATCCTCGTTGTCGTTGCTGTCATTATCTGAGCTAGAAAACTCCTCTTCAGAGGACCAATTATCCTCCGTATTTAAAGGTGATAAGGTAGAAGTTTGAGTTAATTGATCATTCTTTGGCATGACATCAAAATCATTTTTTCTTACTCCTACATTCAATAGATTATTACAACATGGTAGACCACTGGTAGTTAGAGCAATTGAACCATTGATGTCATTAGTTTCGGTATATTCCTTGGTATCCATCTCATTATTTTCAATACTAATACCATCAAAACTTTCATAATCCATATCAGTTTTCTGTCGTTTGCTTCGCCGTTTTATTCGCAACTTCCGCTTTTTGGGTGGATACGTTATTAGGAAATCAGACTCTGAGCTTAATTCTACCAAACTTGACCTGTCAGTGTCTCTCCAGGAACAACTTTTCTGGAATTTTTTGGAAGCTAATGAAATATCACTTCCATTTGAGCTGCTTGCATCCCACGAACATTCCATATCGTATCCTGCAAAGTAATGTAGTTAGTCTATTTTACCGTCAACCGATTTCGATCACTTTTTCATATATTAAGGAAGTTATATTTCCGTTTAAGCAGCACTAGTAACAGTGTAGATATGAAACAAATCAAACCTTAAGAAATTCTTACTTTTAATCATACCAGTAACCAGTATTTCGGCTGTCACGACAGACGTGTGGTTAAAAAATTAAAAGTAGGGCCTATACACAGAAGTCATAGTGGTTGCATCATAATCGCGCTGACAATTTCAAGGGTCTTTCATCATTTCACCCATCACACATGTCATTTCCTCACTCACTTGCAAGATAAAATGAATTACAGATTACAACATCAATAATCTACAGACTTTTCAGACATTTCCACAATCTCAGACTATCCCACAATTACATGTGCATGCTTTATAAAAAAAAGAAAACTGAAATGCAATGATCCCGTGGGGGGGATGCATTCCGACATCCTCCCTCTAGATCCGCCACTGGTCAGAGGTCAACTTTGAAGTGTTTGTCATTCTGGCTGTAGGTCGAATGTCAGAATTTTAAAAGCAGGGGCATGTAGGTGAGTGTGTGAGGAGTAGAATGACACCTTGCGCGATCAATTTGGTTAAGAAATGAAAAAGTTTGGCCCTGGCTTTAAAGTTCTACTTAGTAGTGGTCAGTGGTCAACCTTTCCGATGCCGCTATTTCCGATGTAGGTGCACTTTTGAAATTTTGAAAGCACTGGCATGTAGGTGTGTCTGAGGAATAGAATGGCAATCTTAGATTGTACGTTAAGATTGGTTGAAAATGGTAAAGTTTTGGCCCTAGACGTAATTGCTCTTGTGAATTATTTTTGACTTTTTTTCCTGTAGTTTTTTATTACAGTCTTTTTTGTTTTAAACTATGGTATACCGTATGTATTTTAAAGTTCAAGGTTACACCAACTTAGACGACCCTTTATCAACCGTAGATAATTTTCGAATGGGAAGGCCGAAAACGAATCCAACTTCCCATAAATGCGAACAAACTTGGTCAAATGAGAGAGGACATGAACATTATAAGAAAATAGCGTTGGGCCATACAATTCCAAACCCTCTTGTTGAAATTTCATCAAACATGCTTCTGCAATATCAACCAGCTCAGTGGATTCCGAGCTGCAGAGGATGTATATGGAAAAATGAAAAAGTAGGAAATGATCGTAAAATCTCCTCGGCAGATGTCTTTTTAAAATAATGGGGGAGAAATACAATACAAATATGCAATATTCAACAGATTTATAATTGGAAATCTCAGATAGACCACGTAATCTCCGAGAAAAAATTCCAGGCAGACATTTAGACAACGTAGATATCTCATTGCTAATATCTTCTTTTTGGGATGGGTTCAGGCGACACTGTAAACGTATGGTTTGATCTGTGAAGAAATATTTACAAACTCTTCGCACTACTCCCAAAAGTATCAAATGCATGTATTCTGGCGGGAAAGATGACACGAGTCCTTTAACAGTAGGTATCTGTAACAAAGGAGAAATGAATTTCTGATTAGACTCTCTTCCTGACTCACTTCTCTCATCAGTACGCTCGCTGTATATACCATTCGGTGGATAAGAGATGAACCCTATGTGCTCACCAGGGTGTGTACAATACCCACAGCCTCCATAACCACTGTAAGATGTAATTCCTTGAAAATGAATGCGGGATTGCGCATCACATATAAATGTAACTGATTTTATGAAAACAGTAACTGATGAATGCATATAAGGTGAATGTGATAACTCAGTCAATTCCTTAACCAATGCATCTGTGTATGTTACAACAGGAGGTTTTCCACATCCATAAAACAAACCGACAGGTAAAGGATATCCATAGCTACAATGTTTGCTTCTGACCGTCATTAGAATTGGCCAAATTGAGGAATTCGATGAACGGAATAAAAGAAGCCCATCCATATTGAAATATAAATCAACATCCGTTTCCATAGACACAAATCGATGTTCGATAAGATATCTGAAGTTTTGAGCCACACCAAAGTAAGAGAATCGACGATCATCGTCAATTTTTACTACTTGCAATTTGTCTGACTTGTTGATTTTTGCTTTTGATTTCAAACCATTCCATGAACATGGTACATCTAAACCATGTTTTTTTAGAATAGGCAGTAGAAATTCCACAGCTCTTCGACTTATGGCGAAAAGAGAAACAAAAAGATATAAATCAGACACTAATGTGCTCGTATAGCTTTCGGTAGATGAGCTATTCTCAATAACAGGATCACAGTCCAAATGCAGGCATTCCTCCCCTTCATAAAATTCTGAATCAGAAAGTTCAGTATCACCCAATCTTCTATCATCTTCAAGGTACATGAGATCCGGCATATCATCGAAATCGTTCAGTAAATCAAATTCACTATTTAACTCTTCATGTTGATTTACATTATTACATGAATCTTCATGAGAAATATTTGGTGAAGTTGCAATAGGGTAATGAATAATAAACCGATTCAGATCCTTAATACACTCCCGCGTTGTACTCATTCTGAAAGATGAAAAGAATAAATTAGGTTTACTTTATGAAGCAGATTAATTATCAAAGCCCTAGTACCATCACGTCACACCAGTTCTACCAAGTGGCCCAGAAACCCTGACCGACTTGAATTGATAAAATTTTTAATTTAGAATTAGGCCCCGCTATAATCTATCAAATTGAAAATTCACAAGTGTATTAGATCAAACATTTATTAGCATGGGACAGTTGTTAATAGGGATTTTACATTATCGGAGGTACTTGATTTGCTTCCCTCCGTTGGCAATGCACTCCATAAATCGATGACGCACACTGCGGCAGACTGTTTTGCACAGATTTTCCGAAATGGATGCAAATTCTTCAGAAATGAAGCTCTTCAGTTGAGAAATGGTTTTTGGACACTTCGAATAAACCCTGTCTTTCATGTATCCCCATAAGAAAAAATCACATGGCATGAGCTCAGGAGATCGAGGACTCCAATCAATCGGACCCCCTCTTCCGATCCATCTGTCAATAAAATGACTGTCTAAAGCAGTGATTCTTAACCGGGGGCCATGTGGCTCCCTGGAGAGGAATTCAACATGCCAGGGCAGGAATGAAGTACATAAGGAGGATTTGGGGAGGAAGGAGGTTCGAAGGAGTATTTGAGATGAACAGGATTTGTTGATTCACCTTCACGTGTGAGTTATCGTCAGTATTCGTTAATCGCTTCCCAATATTCAAGATGTTAATTATGCAGCTACTGTTTAATAGCTATTGCGACCACAGATTTAGAAGCTACCAATATATCTGTGTACGAGTGTTCCATTCGAATTATTTTAATTAGGGAAAATTCAACTACGCGGCTATAGATCATCACCTGGACGTTTTTGTCTGTGGCCTGCTCAGTTGCACCGACAAGATAGACTAGAAGATAGTATTCTGGTCAGAGAGAGCTAATGAAGCGAGGCGTCACATTTCCATTCATAAATTAAGGTCAAATGGTATGGCACCCCATGCAGTTGAAAAGCACCCAAAATTATCAGCCAATGCCCACACGCTACTACTTCCTTTTCCAACATCGTACCTGGTCGAGTTCGGTGTCTCGGCGGTATCAGATTTGATACCCAGGAAGAGAAATCGACTCAGCATCAGCGTGCGTAGTGATTTGAGATTGAAACTCACGAATTTGACACCTCAAATTCAGGAATTGTGCGGCAAGTATCAGGCTCAATGCAGTCATTAGTTTTTTGATGGATTTCTAGTAACACTTCCCATTTGCATGTAGGCCTACTTAGATTCTTCGTGATAGGCTGCCTGAAGTCTGCATTTGAAAATGTTTGTTACTGCTATATTTGACTTCTTTTTTTAACTTGAATAGTGGCCTACTAGTTTAGAGGGAGGAATTAAACATACTTTCAACTGTTAAGGAGGAATCCGAGCAAAAAAGGTTAAGAACCACTGGTCTAAAGAATTGCGAACTGTTAGCGCATGATTTGCAGGCGCACCATCTTGCACAAACCATTTGTTTCCGTCGTTCAGCGAGAAAACGTAATCTTTCAGGAGACGTAAATAATTCAGCCGCATTTACGTTTTCATTTTCATCGAAGAATACTGGACCGACTACTCCATGCGAAGATAAACCAGCCCAAACCATAACTCCTTTGGAATTATGGAATTAAATGCATGATCAACAGTGAAAGGAGGGTTATCAATCGACCAAAGCACACAACTGTGGCGATTGACGTATCCACTCAAAGTAAATTTAGACTCATCTGTGCATATGACATTGTCCACGAAGTAAGGACCATCATTTTTTCGGAGTGTATCGCAAGTTTCAAGACGTCGATCAAAATCATCCTCTGAAAAGTTCATGAATCAGCCGTGGAATATACGGTTTGGCCTTCACTTCATGGAGCAATCTCTGAACAGTTGAGCGACTGATTTCTGTAACGGAAGACAATCGGCGAGTTGACATGGGAATCATTTGGTTGTCATTAAGTTGTTGAAGAACTCTCTTTTCGTTTTCTTCACAACGAACAGATCTTGGCCTACCAGGAATGTCTTTTCGAAGCACATGACCGAGTTAGGAGGACAATTGGAGCAAAAGAAGTCATCACACTAGAGTGGTTGAAGGGAGAGATCCTGGGAATTCGTTAAAATCGTCGATTTTGACCATCATTTCTCTAAGACAATAGTGAGAATTTAATACTTGGATTACTATTTGGGCCAAATCGTTCCCGATCTTAGTTACAGATAGTATGATGAGGTGACAAGCCAATTAGGAGGACAATTGGAGCAAAAGAAGTCATCACATTAGAGTGGTTGAAGGGAGAGATCCTGGGAATTCGTTAAAATCGTCGATTTTGATCATCATTTCTCTAAGACAATAGTGAGAATTTAATACTTGGATTACTATTTGGGGCAAATTGTTCCCGTTCCTATATAATAGTTACAGACATTATGATGAGGTGACAAGCAAATTATGAGGACAATTGGAGCAGAAGTCCTCAAATTAGAGTGATTGAAGGGAGAGATCCAGTGAATTCGTTGAAAATTGGAAGGGTAATTGATGTAAGAAAATATGAAGGGTAGAGCTGAGGAAAGAAAATACCTAGGAGAAGAAATAGATGCAAGAAAATAGGAGGGGTAAAACTGAGGTAATAATATCAGGATGTAGGTATTTTTTCAGTGTCTCATAATAAATTAATGGATAGAGTATACACTTACATACGAAATGTGTTCTGCATCTTATTTAATTATTCAAGTAGATTTGTAATCCTTTATTCCGTTTAGAAGTAATTATCTAATTAATGTACTTACGCTTATTACCAAAAAATAGGAAAATTGTAGGTTTACTTGAATATCGGAGATCTTAACCACAATATCACCAAGTAGGCCTGTACCGTACCGTTCAAAATTGTTTTACTCCACAGCTTACAATAGACAAGCATCGGAGGTTATGCCTAGGATGGTTACGTACGAATACTTAATTAATTACCGTACCTAGACCTATAGCATATTTATGTCAACATATCTAGGTTATTACCAAGAAAATCAAGATTACTGTAGAACACTCTCCTCAACATTTTATATAAAAATGATTATCTACTTGTAGTGACGGTCCTTCAAACTTTTTAAAATTACTTTTATTAGACTTTTGCTATACTGACAGCAACATGCTGACAATCTGGAACATTTTATTGCTGTCATCGAAGTTGTCAGAACCATATGGATTTAGTAATATGATAGGGTATTGGCCCAAAATGAAATTCCAGTGTTTTGAAATAGATCCTAAACTATCTCAAATAGTATCCTATAGAACCCATGTAATCATTTTTAAACCCTTAGAAGATGCATTGCTCATACAAATAATGTTCATGAATATTTGCAGTGTTGTAGTCGCAAAATCAATCAATGGTGGGACAACGGTAAAATTACGGAGCGTTTCATGACATTTTTCTTCTATACGACTCATATATACGGTCACATCTTCGTGGTGGGGGTACGGCAAACTCAAAACATTTCATTGGGTGTACGCTGTACTGCCACGTACCCCCTCCACTACACTGAATATTTGTGAAATACATGAGATCTCAAGTCTCTTATTAATGTAGGATCGTCTCGTCACTAATACTTACAACCGCCTGATCACGTTAAGTAAGTCTCCTTTTTCTAATATAGAAAATGTTTGAAGATTTCTGCAATAAAACCATAGGCACTCATTTTGAAACTGAATCAATTCGCCATCTACATAACAATTCCTTTAGGGAGATACTGTAATATCTAAATATAAGCTGTAATAATTCCAAAAACCATGCATCAAATTAACACAGGCTGATATAGTTGGTGAGTTAAGATTTTCTTAGATGATAAACACCACAAATACGAGTCCCGATACGCGCAAGGATTTAAGAACATTCAAACTCGATACTTTCAGGCACGTATATGATAAAGGAACAATGGATTAAATTTCATGACGATTAAAACAAAAGAAATGTTCAAATCTGTTTAGAAAATCCATTGTGAACTCCATTTCGTAACACAGCTTGTGATAAGCATAATTGCAATATCACAAGATTCACATAATCAATGAAGTGTCCAACAGATCTTTTAGAATGTCCCATTTTTCAAAGTTCAACCTTTAGACCGCAAAGCATACTGAGAAATGATAACTTTATGTTAAATATTGCATTTACCTATTTACATGTGTCTGAACACCTCAGTGCGTCAATCACATAAATAATTGATTGAAAATTTAACATTTTAGAAATATTTAACACAATGATCACAACCACGATATCACAACTATGGTCCGATGTGTATATGTTGTCGACTGATCAATTGAACAATTTTTTTTGTCATTTTCAGTATGGCATGTGTTGCCAGATATCGATACGTTCGTGATCAATAGAATGATGACTTTTGCACACATTCTGGCCTATAACACATTATTTTAAATCACACAAGTTACAAGCAGTGAAAATAGTCAGCTAATGTAGATTCATCGCCAATTAAGGAATCTTGCTATGAAGTATAATCAATGCATCAGATCAAATGTGATGCCATCATCTGCTGTTCTTGATAGAAACTGGGATTATTTTTCATCTGTAGTATGTATGAAATTGTTTAATATTTGTCAATTCAAAAGCCAATACCTCAATTAAAACAGAGTTTTCTTCCGCTGCAGATGTTCCACTTCACATAACAGATGTTACTTGTGACTCGCCAGTATAATATGATTCAAGATAATTCACTTTCGTTCATATAATAACACATGGATGCATCGTTTTTTCTGATTAACACACTGATGTATGCTGATATGAAATTAATTGATAATCATCCTTTTCTATGGCGATTGTTTAAATAATGCGTTTTTTAAAAAAACAGCTGATGTCATAGAAACGATATCAACAGGTTTTTGGAACTAGAGGGAGCAGAATGTACTGGTCTATGCTAAATTCTGGTGAGCAGTTTTGTGCTGTAAGAGATTCACCATGCATCTAGCAGAGACAATGATCGTCTTCAGCAAGTTCCATTTCGTAAGTTATTGCCGTAATTGCCTCAGACTCAATTTTTCCCTTAACAATTTGGCCAGGTATACGTACACGCCTACTGCTAGATAAAATATTTTGTTGTAAACAAATTCGGGGCTTTTGACAACATTGAATTTCATTAACAAAAACTTCGGCACAGCTATTTAGACTTCGAAATACGTATGTATATACGAAGCTCTTGTGAAAAATTACTTCCACGCGCCAATAGGATGCATTTATGTATGATTTTTTCAATTAGCTAATTATAATTAATGAATCGAAAATGTTATCGACAATGTTATCGAAAAGCCACCAATCTGTTTACAACAAAATATTTCACCTAGCATTAGGCCGGTAAATAATCCGACTAAATGTGAAAGGATGTTTCCACGTAACTGGGCGTGGAAATAAACCTGGCCTGCTATTGACTTAGTTTGTTATTGAATTTATTCATCAGTTATTTATTTCCATCGTACACAACAAAATCAGACTAATTAAATTGTTAATATATTCTGTGGCAATGAATAAATTTTTGTTTGGCAGTATTATCCCACACCTACGTGACAGTCCGTAAACTGGATAGTATCGACTAAAACGGTTTTAGACTAGCCATACAAGAAAAAAGATTCAATAACACAACTATATTGTTACACAGGATTAAATAGCGTCGTCTCATGGAATTCCACTTTGTTTCACATGTAACCATGAAATTGCGATTTAATTAGTAATTGCGACAGTTGAACTTCTGTGCGATGATTGAATGGACAGCTGATTAACACCTGATAAAAAGAAATATCTTAAAGTCATTAGTCGATTTTTCTGAGATGTATGACCTTATCGGCACATTCCTGTTTATTTCGTTAATTTCATTTTTCGATGCCACGGAGTATGGAATTATGCGATTATCACGCGTGAAACAGTAAAAATATATTTTCGAAAACTTACACGCGTGAAGCTCTCGTGTTTTGCAACATAATACGCCAATCAAAATTTCCACGGATAACGCACGCGTGATTTGGCGAGTTACCGTGTTCCACACGTTATTTTCCGTGATCGCTGATCCGTGTATTAATTGAAAATTTGATGTGTGGGGATTATTGGAGTTTTTAATTGATTTAGACCGATTGCTGTCGAAAAATTATGTGATTCTACTTTCGCCCACTATTCGCGAGAGAAACTTCACTTTGTGAATATCGGCGAAAGTTAGCTCTACTTTCGCTACCGATTCGGTGGAGATCTATCGCCCATCATTGATAAAAACACACTTAACTTTCCATTATAACGATCCCAGTAACATCTCGTGTATTGTGAGTGATTTTCCAATAATTATTAGCCAAAAAATGAAAAAAAAAATTTTTCGTCATCAGATCGCAAGGGGCTTCTTATTCTCCAGCTATTCGAGCACTTTTTTCCCAGTGGGCAGAGACTTTATTAAATGCAGAGAGTTTAACATAGCAAATCGCAATTTTGCTTTAACTGACATCTTTTTTATCTCTTCGGTTTATAGCGGACGCAGTTGACGTGCAAAATGTCATGTGACTTACATTATATTTGTGTTTCCTCAGTTGAAAGAAATATATTTGACTTGTAGTTAGCCTGATGAATTTATAAGCTGTGTATTATATTTCTAGTATTGTTAGACTTGTCCGAAAGAAGTATCCACTGGACTTACCCAAAATCCAATTTTGTCTTATCATAAAATATTTTCAAAGAAGAGTTGTTTAAAATCTAACATATTTCAAATACTTCGTTGTCATGTTGACGGCATAAATAACGTAACCTGCATCGCTATCAAATCTACTTGTCTCTGTCAATTTCTATTATCGAACTGCACCAACAATAATTAGAATTTAACAGAGACTTTGAGCATCATACGTTATCAGCCTTGTCGGTAGGTTTTACTTCTTTTGAAGACATGACATAAATATGGTAGTGGCTATTGTTACCATGCATTGGTAACAATAAGACAGTTGTAGGCTATTGTTACCACTGGGAAAATATCAAAATATACACAACCGCAGCGAATTTCTTATTGAGTTGCTGATTCTTTATGCATAATTCATGCAGTACATATCCAAATAACCATCAACGTGAAATCCACTATTTTTGGTGAAATTTCGTTTTAAAAAAATATGATTTTCTTATTATCTCCTCCGAACAAATCGAGTTCGTTTGATGTGAAATGAGAGACACCACTGAGAAAAACAAGCTCAATTCTCCTTTGCTTAGCACTGATATCTGTAGAAGTATGCGAAATATTTTATGTTGGCTACATGAGATATTAGTTAATAAATAGATATAATCATATTTTTTAAAAAGATAAAAGTGAAAAAAAGATGATGAGATTCCACCAAAATTGTGAATTTCACGTTGATAGCTAGTTGGATATGTGCTGCATTAATTATGCATGTAGAATCAGCAACTCAAAAAGAATTTCGTTGTGTTAGTGTATGCTTTGATATTTTCTCAGTGGTAACAATAGCCTGCGGCTGTCTTATTGTTACCAATGCGTGGTAACAATAGCCACTACCCATAAATATAGCAAACATTATAGCAAATTATAGCAAAAATTATAGCAATTATAGCATAATTATAGCAAGTATTTGATGGAAGATGCAGGATTTTATTGTGCGAACATGATTGTCCAATAATAAGTATGGTAACATTATGAATTCGGTTTGATTTCATAATTTAGTGACACTGTCTGCCAAACTTGGCAAGAGAGTATGTTTGTAACTTTTAGAGAACCAATGGACCGAATTTGATAAGGAAGTGGTTATTACCAAGACAATGTCTTTTCAATAAACCCCCAACTTGCTATTACCAAGACATCGTCGTCAATATACCTCCAATTTGCTATTACCAAGACATGATTCATAAAACGCAACATATGGAATTTTTTGCTATAAAAAGCATAACTGAAATTATTCAAATACAATGAGTGGTTTAATCCATAGTTGTTATCCCTGATATTTCTTTCAATCCTTAATAATACCATAGAATAAAGTAGGGACCTATGACTTTTCAGAATTTTTAGAATTTTTCTAAAATGTCTATATTGTAGTTTAAAAGTTTTTGTGACAGTTCTACACATATAATACAAATTTTCATTTAGCATATAAAAAGTATAAGAATCTAATTAAGATAAATATTTAAATAAATTCTGTTGCACTGTTTGTAGAAACAATTCATGTTTTGTGCCTTATAAATCATGTCTTGATAATAGCAAGTTGAGGGTTTATTGACAAAATAATGTCTTGGTAATGGCAAGTTGGGGGTTTATTGTTTTTCTTGGTAATAGCCACTTCCATTTGATAAACTTACATATTTTTGAGCTCAACAGATTTTCCTTCTTTTAAGACTGAACAGTATTAAACTTCTTTTAGGACTGAACAGGTTCAGTATTATCCGAAATTAGGTTAAAGAATATCGAGATATTTTATGTCAGTGCATTAACGAAACTTTTACGAAATAAGAAGTAATAATCAAGACATATAAATCTATGATGATATTTTGCGTAAGTTAACGTGAATTTTGGTAAAATTTAAAGCATATATTCCGTTACCAATAATAACCAATATTTACTTTCTTTAATGCTGTATTATTTGAAATTTCTTGAAGGAAACGTACTTCGGGTGCACCCATAAATGTAATTCAAAATGAATTTAGGCTAAACTGTGTTTGCTTTTTCATTTACCAATATTTACCAAAACACTACGTAAAGGTAGCGTAATCTTGCCACACGGGAGAGAAATCAAACTCTCTCACGTTTTCCAATATAGCTGATCCTTTTCTTTTTCAACTAATCGTGGTGAGAATCTCGCTCGTTGGCCTCATTGACGATGCATTTCTCCAGATCACTTTGCAGAAGTCAGCCATGCAGAGGGAATCTGTGTTGGTAATGTAGAAAAGGGCATGACTACCTTTGGTTTTTTTTGCAAGCATTTTTACACTGTTTTGCTCCTTGTTGCTCTAAAAAGTATATGAACATATCTGCTTAACTGTTCGAAAAAGCAGCGACCATTCTTTCATCGTCAATATGTCAAGAACGTTTTAAATCAGTAGGTGTTCTGGAAGGGAGGTTTGAAGTCGTTGCACCTACATGAACCCGGAAGTTGAAAGCAACAGCTATCTCAAAATGCCACTCATTCCGGTATGATAATTACACTCTACATCGGAATGACATTCCGAAGCTTATACAGATGTCAAACTAACCTCATCGATTTGGGAAATTGCTGAGACAATTGCATACCCGGCAGCAGATAGTACAGGAGCATGCGGCTATCACATTGCGGAAAGCTCAATTTTTATCAAAAGTGTTGCCCTATCCCGTTAATAGACAACAAAACTCACTATTCATCCAGGAAAATGTATTCTTTAGACCTCAACTTCATGTTTTGATACTCAACTTTCTATGTACTCATTCAATGCAATTCTTCATCGCGCTACATGATTTTGAATTATCCACTGGACTGATTTATTGAACATGAAACAGTCGACGCTGCTGCTACAATTGACAATTCGGAAATTTCCGATATTGGAAATAGCTAGTAACAAAATCATCATCGGCATTTTCATCAATATGAATGTAAATTCTGTCATGATGTATAAACGAACTTTCAAATTGAACAACTACAACACAACAATTACAACGCAAGTTTAGGTATGTGAGCATATATGCATGTGCAAATTTGGTTTTATGCGGCTACATATCATTTTAGTCGATTAATAGTAATATTTGTCGAGAACAGTGCATGAAAATTGTAGTCACAACAAGTAGAAACTGACAAATGTCAAACCCATGACAGGCTAATGAATGAAACTTCAAGGAACAGTTTATTAAGAATGGATAAAGGTGTTCATGTCTACCATAGGTCCAAGCGCCTCAAATGTTAACCCTTGTCTTGACTTAAGTTTGATAACCTAACCCACTGACCCTTCGTATGCTGTAAGTTCATTCCAATGACGAACGGAGTCAACAGTGAAAAACATCTTCCTATATTGGTGTACTGGCATCAGTAATTCAAATGAATTCCCACCCTCGACTTTTGAAAAGATGACATATCTTGACACAATCATTAATTTGGAGGTTTTTCATATGTATGTCTTTTGGTATTCAACATGTTAGAATTGGACTTGTGCTTCTCAGGAATGGACCTCCTTTGATCGGTATTCGGAAGTGCACGGTATAGTCCGGGAGCTAGCGTGAAGTTGTGCAGGGAGCGAGGTAGTACATAAAACTTTCACATAGCATAGTACACCTCTAACCTACTACAAAACTTCGCGTCTGCCGGATCAGATCATTTGCTTTTCAGAAATAGAGAGGATAACACAATCCTATGTATTTCCAGTGGTAAAATTGAGACATTTAAGGTGTTGACTCCATTTTTTCGAATTTTTGCTCATAAAAGTTACACAAATTAGTATTTTGTTGAACTGGTTATTATAGAAATCATCTACAGATCATGATCTTTCAAATGAGTTATCATTCAGTGACAGAGGATGAAGTAACGTGTACAAACAGACACTTTTCGTTAAAGTATATCAACAATTTTCCTGAAATTTCTGTGTCAAAATTTGCAGTTACACCAGCGAAAAGTGTCTGTTTGCACACTTTACTTCATCCTCTGTCACTGAATGATAACTCATTTGAAAGATCATGATCTGTAGATGATTTCTATAATAACCAGTTCAACAAAATACTAATTTGTGTAACTTTTATGAGCAAAAATTCGAAAAAATGGAGTCAACACCTTAAATGTCACAACCACTGGAAATACATAGGATTGTGTTATCATCTCTGTTTCTGAAAAGCAAATGATCTGATCCGGCGGACGCGAAGTTTTGCAGTAGGCTAGAGGTGTACTATGCTATGTGAAAGTTTTATGTACTACCTCGTTCCCTGCACAACTTCACGCTAGCTCCCGGACTAGTAGTAGAAACACAGAACGTTCGTGATTAGTTCGGATTGCACACAAAAATTGGATTATCTGCGTAAAGCAATTCCCCTGAAATTGTTTCTTTCATGTAATTAGTTACTTCTTATTAAAGTGCGTCTAGACATTTATCAAGATCAAAATTAGACATGTTAATTAATGTCACAGATATCGTGATTCTTCAAACCATGCATGTTCATAAAGTGCATTTCTTTTATTCTTATTATCTAAATCACGCCTGTGTTCGTTGTACCTTTTATAAAACGGACGGTTAGTCTGACCGATGGAAAATCGCTGCATAAATTACATTGAAATCTATAGACTAGGAAACGGTCCGAGCAAGCGAAATTATTCGGAAGTAACGCACAGAGGCGACAGTCACTATGCTTATTATTTTCTTGTTTATTTTTAACAACTGATTGAAGAGTAGGAGCAGGTTTACTAATGAGTTTGATCGGTAGATCACACTGTTTTATCAATTTATTAAGTTTGCGATTACACGTATAACATATAAAATTTATCTTACAGGGAACAAAGTCATTGTTGCTTATTTTAGTTTTACTGCTCGATTTAGTGGCTATCTCACGATTAGTGAAGCCGTTCTTTTTGAATCTATGATTCAGTTTTGAGAGAGCTTCGTCTTCTTTGCCTTGGTCGGAGTATTTCCTGGCGACATCATTTGGCTATTTTTAGTATAGTTGGTTTTGAAATGGTGAGGCAACCAGCTGTCTTTATTTAGAGATATGCCGGAGTGCATGTTTTTTACGTACCATTTATATTCGATGCTATTATTGCTTATCCCAATGCTAACATCTAAAAAATTCAAAACAGCCTCGTTAGGGACTTCTATCGTACATTTTATGTCTGGTGACACCGAGTTGAATACGGTGTTGACAATGTTGATACTGTGAGCATCGCTCTTTATAAATGGGCCCGTGATTATGTCGTCTATGTATCTACCGTAATATTGGGGAATTATGCTGAAATCATTTTTTAGAATTTCAAGAGCCTTTTGTTCTAGGTGGTACATATAGATTATGGCGAATGGTGGCGAGAATCGAGCTCCCATCGGGCAACCTTTTATTTGACGGTAGGTTGCGTTATTGAATTTTATGTGATAATTATAAGAGATGAATTTCAGACAGTTATGTACGTCATCATAAGTAAGGGAAAAAGTGTCGATTTTGTCCCAGTGTTCTTTTAGGAAGTTTGGCACAATTTGAATGCCGTGTTTTATTTGAATGCTAGGATACAAATTAATAACGTCCAAAGAGATGAACGTGCTACAGCTATCTGCTATGTTCAATTGTTTTAAATTTTCAATTAAGAACATAGAATTCTTTATATCAGTATGGATGAACTCCACCAATTGAGTCAATATTTTAGTGACCATCCAATCGATTTTTTCCGTTGGGGTACCAATGCTCGATGCAATGGGTCTCAGTGGATACTCGTCATCGTCAGTCTTATTTTTGTGATCTTTTATTTTAACATAGAACGAAGCTGCATGGCTTCCAGAAGCTAACAGGCGTTCAAATTCAGATTTGTTTAATACGCTGTGACAGTTTTTACGAATGATAGCATTCGCTTGGTTTTCAATTTTAGTTATGGTAGTAGGTTCTACTTCGCAGTAGCTATTTTTATCTTTTAAAAATGTTTTCAGTATGTTGCATTAAAGATGCAGAGCTGGTGATTACGAACCTATTAGTTTTATCTAAAGCACAGGCTTCAATGGAGTTATCGGTCAGAAAACGCTTAGTATTGCGAATCATCGCAGTTTCTTTTCTATAACGCTTATCTTTACTAATAAAACTAAAATAAGCAACAATTACTTTGTTCCCTGTAAGATAAATTCTATAAGTGATGCGTGTAATCGCAAACTAAATCAATTGACAAAACAGTGTGATCTACCGATCAAACTCATTAGTAAACCTGCTCCTACTCTTCAATCAGTTGTTAAAAATAAACAAGAAAATAATAAGCATAGTGACTGTCGCCTCTGTGCGTTACTTCCGAATAATTTCGCTTGCTCGGACCGTTTCCTAGTCTATAGATTTCAATGTAATTTATGCAGCGATTTTTCCATCGGTCAGACTAACCGTCCGTTTTATAAAAGGTACAACGAACACAGGCGTGATTTAGATAATAAGAATAAAAGAAATGCACTTTATGAACATGCATGGTTTGAAGAATCACGATATCTGTGACATTAATTAACATGTCTAATTTTGATCTTGATATTATTGACAGAAGTAAAAGTGCTATCGATTGCAGGTTGAGTGAAGCTCGTCTCAAAAAGACACTTCGACCTCCCATTAACCGGAAATATGAACTCCCACAGTTTTAACAGCATTCAAGAACTCCACTTCATTGCCATGTATTTAACACGCTGTGTCATACTGCCAATTTTAGTCTTGGCCATTAGAAGTGTCCGTGGCACGAAGCGCCGGCCGTTTGCGAACGAGGATTGTAAATTATTTTATTTTATTTCGGTCATTATAAAAGAAGGAGGGAAACTCAAAAATTGCTTTCACACTGTCTCTGAAAAACACCCTCCTGTTCCTGATCATCAATTGGATTATCAATGCTGACTACGCAGACCATGTGTTGCAAATCAACTGTTATATCTGGTAATCGGTTGTGTCAGTTGCTGGGTTGCAGCAATATGTATGGGTTTTGCACGACGCAAAAAATAATAAAGTATCAAAACCATAGTTCCTAAACATTCATTTAACATTATATTTTGTCATCTTCCACATACAATCGACAGCATTGGATATTATAACCGAAAGACCACTGCCAATTCTATTGGTATTGGTGGCTCTTGCAAAGTCTCAGTCCAACCAACAAGGTTGTTCATGCTATTCACAGGGCTGAGATATATCTATGATGAGCGCGTATCTAAATGATCTATTAAAAATTCACCAATTGCCTCAAGCCTAGGCAAAATTAAGATCATCAAGTTGAACTTTGGGATCCCTGTAAATGTCTAGGTAGAGATAATCAATCTGACTTTTGCAACCTGTCAAATCCATTAATACCTTCCGCTAATTATTATTTCAGAACATATATTTGGGTGAATTAAAGTCAAACTATCACTGAAAATCTGTGAATAGCGGTGCTCCTGCTACAACTATTGATAGTTGTAAATATCGCATCACATACTTTCTTCTAGGCGGCTTGAGTTAGACATTGCATTATTCAAGTAGCACTCAGATGCAGCGAAATACAAACCGGCGTGTGTCTATTTCAGCAAAAAACAAGTCTAGTTACTTATAAAAATTAATCATGTTTTCACTTCTACGGTTCATTGACAAAAATAGAACGCTAACTCATGGAATTTACGGTCGCTAACCCATTTACCACTGTAATTTTAACGGGCGCAATCATCTGCGAACAGCTGTAAAACACGTGGGTTATCATTTCAAGAATGAATTAAAGCTGCTCGGTGTCCCAAACAATTCGTGCCCACGTCGGGATAGGCGGTTTCAACACGATGACCCTTCTAGCCTTTATATAGTATAGCATCTGATTTCCATGATCCAACCCTTCGGATAGGTAACTGCCGCGCGTTGGTAGCTTCGGGCGCGGTGACAAAAGCTGGACGTAGAATCGCGGTGGAGTTTCTCGTTCGATCATGACTCGCTTTTTACTCCTCTTCAGTTGCGTCTGCTTCTCCGTCTCTTCCGTCAACGCAAATCGGTCTGTTTCTGAGCTAGTCATGGCTGTGAATGACAGAGAATGGAATCTATCACCCGCATTTATATAGCGGCAGACACCACTGTAGGTCTCGTCTTTGAAGCGTTACTGAATTAGTGTTGCTGAACAGCGGATGAATCGGCTTGTAGTTTCTACTGTCTAATTTGTCGGGCCACTCTGCAAACACAGCATCCGTATCCACGCCGGGTCAACTTTCATCTCGAGAAAAAAGCTGTCCGTGTCCTTCACCACCTAATTTAACTGTCAGATCAGTGGAGTGGTTTTCAAAGTGTAATAATACAAGCGATACATTTCCAACTTTGAATGGTCCAGCAAAGATTGTTCCATATAGATGGGTTTGTTCAACTGTACTGTGGGCCTCAGCATTTGGAAGCCGATTAGATTATCATCTATGATTTCCCTGCACCATAAAAGAGGCGAAGCTATGAGGGCCTTTTCAACTTCCTCCGGGGTCATTTTCACCAAACAGACCGTTATTCTTCAACTTGTAGAAATCTTTCTCAAACGCGTTCTTTGCCTCCTGACGCCGGCGGCTACTCTACATTATGTACGGTTTCAGGAAGGCTCATTGGTTGAAGCAAACTACTAGTCTGGCGCGCCGTAATTCCATTCCCATAATCAGATAGAATTTTAAGATGGTAAAGTGAACAATGTAGGCTTCCTTGTCGCGCTGGATCAGCAATAACAGTTTACGAGACGGTGTAAATTTGTCAGACTGGCTATCGAACTATTTGTACAACTCCACCATGAAGGGGCTGAACTGGTGATGAGTAATGCAATCTCTATCAGCAGCCAATGGTAGCTCAGCAGTAAAATCGTGAATGTGTTTCCGGTAGTGGAAGTCCGCTTCGAAGACGTAGCCCAGATCTCCAACTGCGCCCCCTCCAACCATTTGAAATGTGAATGTGGCAAATACTGGCAGAGCACACTACCGAAAGGGTTATTCTCAACAACATACCCTAGCACAGAACCCTCCACAGCGGTCACCAGATGTTTGTTCGTGTAAGTCAACCCGCCACGTATTCCGCGCTCGAAGAAAGTGTACATCTCTGCCTCTGTGAGAAGATGTTTTGTCTCCCTTGTCACTTTGAAAGCTGACGTGCATAATATCCCGGGAAGACTGATAAACTGAGATGGCTCAAGGCCATCCTTCTTATGCGTCACCTTTCTAAAAGTTTCGAATAGATCAGCCAGAAAATTGACATCCAACTCCAAATAATGTCTCTTATAATCCCCAAACGTTGTACAGCAGAGCTTGGCCCACGCCGTTTGCGCATGCTCATGTTCAGCGGTGGAGCAGTCGGCCCCGCTGAAGTCACACTTGAATGCCTCTCTTGGTGGCAGGGCGGTTTCTGGAGGCGCTCCAAATAGTCAAAATAGAATTAAGGAAACACGCCCTTCCTTCGCAACAGATCTTCGCTGGCATTCGGAAAGCGCCGCAACATCGTTCGTGTGATAGGCAGACTCTTCAAATTGCTCTCCACCTTGGCTAGTGAGGATGGCAGAAACTGGTTGCTGTCGATAAGCGAAATATTGAAATGAATCCGTTTACCAGCACCTGCATAATCCACAGGGATTTTCGGTCGAAGGTTCATAAATTTTTCCTTCGTCTATGCTATGCAGTCCAATTCCCAGTGGGTAATTTTGTTCAATCCACGCTTCAAAATCATATGGGCATCATAATTCTTAAAATTGTGAAACACTCCTGAAGGAGTCGTCCTCAGCTGGCGCAACCGGAAATTACAGTCTGGGCAAAGCGCTTGGTGGTATGCGCTTGTCAAGTGACAATGCTCATGTACTCGGCGGCGCGCAACTATTCCTGTAAAAGGACGGTTGCATTTGGCGCAGTACGTGCTAGTCCTTAATAGGGCTCATCTTCTGGCCGCATCCGCATCTTTTGCCGGGTCATTTCTGTGAGGTTCCTATACTGCTCCTTCGCCAACTGGTCTAACCTCTGCAAAAAGACTATCACACAATTGTCCCCTTGCCATAATTCTACAGCTTCATTCTCATTCCTAGCTGTTATAGAGTGAATGCCAAACTTGCCGGCACGCCACAGCGGCCGGATGATGCACCTTGAGAGTGCTGTCAATGAAACACTCTATATCTGCATAGATAATACGTAGTGGACGTAATTCACAGCCGGTTACTTCATATCTATAGGCCCGCCTTTCCGGCATCAGCTCCACCTGCGGTTTTCCTCTCAAGCATGACGGGCAATGCACCGTCAACTGTGGTAAGTTGTGCCACCGTTTTGCGTTTTTTGAGATTCCACCCAAGGAAATCTTTTTAGAACTCCAACCGGACATGGCACTAATCTTCAGGGTTCTAGAAATACCACACACATCTTTTGATTTTTTCTGGCTATGCCTTTGACACAAGGACACGCCAAAAATTGCACAAGTTAACCCATCAAATGTGTAGCTTCTGCCACTCATCGTATTTTGCATTAATTTTGTAATTTACTTACAGTCATAACTTGAAATTACAAAGCCAAATGACTCTAATTTATTTTGCAGTATTAAAACAATATGCAAAACATGTATAAAATATAAAAGCAAATATCATAGAAAGGGTAATTTTTTCCTTTAAATTGATCAAACATCGATCACTCAATGTTTGATGTGAAGATTGCATAAAAACTAAACAGTGAAAGGATTTTTAAAGCACTTGTAATGATCATTCGTGCAGTTACTGTAGCATTGTATATCCTAATCGAAGTTGGTATAGCAAAACCTGAAGTAGGCCTACTCTTTCCGGTACGGGGCACTCCAAGATCGCACAATTCATTACAGCATACAATTACCATTCATCGTAGTCAACATTTGAAACGATGCACGCCTCTTCTAGGAACGACAGGTGTGGTCACTTAACCGATAATCTGCTCGCAATCAATGTCGGAAACATCGTCTGTCTCTGTAAAAATGAATTGATCGTTTTCGTCCCGAAATTGTTTTACAAACTTTACTGTGAAATCGGCATTTCTATGATTGGTTAGCACTTGTCACAAGAAATGTCGCATGTTGCTTGATCGAAGCAAAATAAGATTTACGAGAACCCGGTCACCCTCAGTCAAAGTTCCAATAGCAATTTCTTCGACTCCCACCATCGATCGGGTGATACTGATGATAGAGTGACATTGCATGTGAATTCTGAGACACTTCGCTGTCCCCAACAGACTCAAGCTGTGAATCGGCATCTGAGCTTTAGATGTCAAAGTTCAACACGTCTGTTCTCCTGCACTTTGGTGATGAAGTGCAGTATTCCATTTCATCACAGCTACACATCGGCCAGGTTCGACATGCATCCGTTTATTTGCCGGGCGCTTTTGTATGGTTAATGCGTATAACACATCAAACGAAGAAACTCAACAATTTGTCTGACCCTATCAGCTAATCGTTCCTTTTTCTTTTTGAATCCCGATATCATATTCGGCGCTCCGTTACCTTGAATTAGCTTATCTATTGTGTCTAAATTGATCAGCTTGGGAAGTGCATCCTTTGGAATTGAGGGCGAACTACGTCCATGGCTATGTTTCCACTCAGTCAACGTTTCTCTCTACACATGCTTCGAAGGTGCGAAAAAGGCAATGTCTAGCAGCTTTGCATTTCTGATCATAGCTTACCGTTTCGCACAGGATCGCAAATACCGAATGCAATATATCTCAAACTGCAAAAAAACGGCCCTTCAATATCCCTACATGTTCACATCATCCAGGAGTCACATTTACAGTCAATTAATAATCTATTCTACCGATCAATAGTCATAATCAATTATTTTGACCATATCATGTTTAATGCATTATTAAAGATTGTTTTATGCTTTAATTTAGTCGACAACTGATGTGTGATGTTGAGGGTCTGATTCTGGCAATAGATGCAGTTGAATATAAGCAGCTCGAGATTCGACTCGTTGGTAGAGCACAGATCAAGTTGACCTGGACTTGTCAGTCCTGCGTGTGGCAGATCTATCGCGTGACAATTTGATGCGTCGTTCATTTCCCTTTCATTCTATTGCTAACAATAGTTTCATGGTAGTTGGTAGCAGCTTTCAGGATACTTCGGAGGATCGATTACCTGCTGACACAACATCAATATTTCCAGACTAGTGCTTCACTAGCGCTGGTAGTTGTGCCGTGTTAGCATTTCGCTAACGGTACTCGATTCCCAGCTGCAAGTCACTTTTCGCGGTTGCGCCAGGAACAAGGGACATCAACATTATGTAGGGTGATCTAAAAGCGCTTTATTTTCAAACGGGTGTAGCACGGGTGTAACGGGACAAACACATAAATTGTCATATCAAAATTGAAGTTATGAAAAATCTGATGTCACATGAAAATACGAATATCATGAATGACGACAAATAGATATCAGGAAAAGTAGAGGGAAAGTGTGGTATGTCAGACAACTCAAGCTCAGCAGATGTCTTACAACATGGAGGTGATGCTAGAATCGTCTCAATAAATTCACTTAGTAAATGTTGAGTTTGTATTTGATCGCCTTAAAATCTAGAGACCATAGCTTTATGTTATCATGACGCATTTTTAATTCTGAGAAAATATGGCGAAACGCCATCCGTCGGGTAAGACAGACCATCCCAACTTGGAAAGATGGATAGTTCTACAAAATAATTGGCAACAGTCATTTAATCAATTATCATGACTTATCGAATTGCTGCATGTCACTGCTATGAATTTTCAAAACCTCAAAAAATGAATCACTCAAAATTCATAGAACTGACGATAAACTGTGCTTATGACTCTAGCCGCGCAGCGCGTGCACTGTCATGGATGCATGTGCACGTAGATGCGGTATCAAGAAGTGATTTAGCTGTCAATGCTAAACGAGTGGTTTTTGTCGTTAGCCAATCAGAATTAACCTCTCTCATCACTCACGTAATTGACCAGGCACCGGAATAATTTACACTTTGCATTGAGACAGTTCATTTTATTCGAACTCCAGTGAGAAAGAAAATTTTGGCCTCGAAATGATTAGGCTATCGCTAAAAGTAAACCTTGACAGGCCTTCAGCGTCCTGCGACTGCGGAGGTCGATAGTATAGCGTTGTCAGCAGCCGCTGTGTGCAGGTTTATAAAGAATCATGAGTGACATTAAATGTGTGCTGCCTGTCCAATGTGAGATGATCGAAATGTGAATAGAAAGGGAATTCGTGCTTCTTATTGATTGTGGGCTTAAATTGTGTGATTGCTTTTGCTTCACTGAATGTTGTACATCGGGGATTCGTGAGTTTATCAATTATATCGGGCCGGAACTTCGCGATGCTGCCTCTCACCATTCCATTTTGCAGATAAAAGACGATGTTCGTATTTCTTACTCACCTCTCGCCCCTGCAGAAATAGCAGGCAAAAATAGTTGAAACCATTTCAGCGGCAATATTTTTAGTCGACCGAGGGTTGAGGGCACAGAATTAGAGAGCACTTTCGGCAGTCTTCATTTCCAATAAGGGCAAAGTCGATTTCACATGCTATAACGAAATGGTACGCACTGTTTATTCTCAGGCAATTAGCCGTTAATGAACAAGTAGCCAATTATTGACTCATAGTTAACTTTCGAAAACCAGCTGAAGAAATCAGAATTACGCCGTTTGAAGAATGCAAGAAGTCGCAATACTAGATGGAGACTCATCCAAATACACGTCATGCTTCATTTTGATTGCGCATCGTCTGTTTATCTGTTCCTTTTAGCATCTGATAAACGAAATGCGCAGACTATGCATAATCGTAGTATACAAATGGCGACAACAGGTTTCACAATACCGACTCCAAAACTCATCCATTCGGTCCCGACGTATGAGTTGGATATCAGATGGCACATTAGTCTATTTAGCATCATGCAGTCAGTCTGCAGAATGAAACGTCAGCACCAAAAGTCGTGCGTGAAACATGAGCGAATCTGTCACCCATAGTCAGTTTAATACAATATTCATTTGTTTTATCGACTGTGAATCCAAGAAATGTTTTTCAACTGCCAAAAGTCAGGACTGCAAAAGTGGGCCAAAGATCAATGCGGGTCTGCGACACCAGTTTCCGGAATAAAGTTCCGATCAACATCCGAGAGTGCAGTGCTCACTCAAAGAAAGTCATCAACTTGTGAGAACTGACCTTCAGAAGCAGAATGGCATCACAGCATCGTGTGTGTTTGTGTGTGTGTGATGAACATCAAGTTTCTTCTTTATGTCCTTTTATTTGATGTTTTTCGAATTTATGTCTGAAATTGATCTGCTGCATTTAGGCTAGTTAGTGACTTATCTTAGTTTAGTCACGCCAGTTAACTTCCTAAATAATAATCTGACGGACTGCCAATTATCTGAATTCTGATAATCAGATAAAATCGTGACGATCTGACATCTGGAGTGGAAGGTAAAATGGACTGTCAAAAGTTATTTATGGTACCACCGAATAGAGCTAGATATGTGGCACAAGAGTATATGAATAGTAGATGACAAAGGGTAGTCCAGCAGAATTGCTAGAGGTACTGTAGAAGCTCTTTGTTCATATATTGAAAGACATAATTAAACTAGTTCTGTCTTTAGGTTGTGGTATGCTCCATGTAAGACACGTAATCAACTTTATAGGTCAGCTCGTGGATCACCAATCTCATAATAACACAACCAGCTCACGAAGATCGTAAGGCAGATTTCTACAGCATTGTCAGGAAGCAGCAGGTCGTGCGTTATTACACAAGTTTAGCAGACTAGCTTGACGAAACTGCTAGTGTTCTGACTATGACCGACATCAAACATCATTTTGAATGTAATTTCAGCCATGAGTGTACAATGCACATGCATGTCAGAACTTGACCTTCGACGATTACATATATTTTCGACCCCTAGATAATCGTCGAAGCGCAAATTTTGATATAATTTCACCGATGTGCAAACTTTCTATCTTTAGAATGTACATGCATATTTATGCAAGCGCGTGAGATCGAATATATAGCAAGTAGAAATCAGAGCGGAACGGAGCTGGAGAGGAGTGGGTGAAAAATGCAGATGTAGCGGAGCGGAGCCGCGCCAGAGGAAATCTCAATTCTCTGTTGTTAGAGTTGTAATAAAACCATCAGACAGCGACCATGTTACACCAGATAGAGGAAACGTTGACACAGATCAATTCTAGAAATGTGACATCAAACGAGCAATGCAGTGAGGTTAAATAATTGCGATACCGAAAATGAAGTCAGGAATAAGAACTACTAACAAAAGTACAAAGTAGAGATAGTGAAATTGACAAATCATAAAGAGAGAAGGAAAACGAGCACACTAAAGAAAGTCAATACAAGACATGGTTCCACGCAGGACCGATGTCGTAGCCTGTAAGAAATCCGTCTTCGTGCATGACAATCTATCCAATGCCATGTTTCAAGCAGCATAAGGGACCAACACTGATAGAAATGTGTTCAATGAACACAGCAATCGACACATTGTCACATCCTTTCTTCTCCAAATAAAAAAGCCAGTAAAAGCACAATAAAACTGAAGAAATACAAAAATAAAGAATATCACACTGAATCTCAGTAGTGCTCATAAGTTGATCGACCCAAAAGTTCCGCTATCACGTAGCACATCTAGAACATTTCGAACATTTCGAGCATCTAGAGAAGACTCTGCAACATCCAACCCTAATTTCTCCCTTACTTTGAGATTCCACATTTGAGCCATCACGCTGTTTGTGTGTGGCTACCCGCGAATGCCACCGATTACGCCTATATATTCTGCCGCCAACACTGACCAAGTAAGCACGTGGATTGAGCTTCTTCGGAATCCATGATCATAAATACAATGACCATATCTATTCACGCTTCCTCGAGAACCTTCCGGTAGCATAAATATCAAGTTCCTGACTGTCACAGGCAGTGCCATGGTTTGTGCCTTTCGAACTTCGTACATTTTCTTTAGCAGAAAATAAACTATTTATCAGAATGCCATGAAATTTGAAACATGATTGAGTTCAGACCATCAACTTCGATATAATAGTTGAGGTGAGTCACATGATTCAGTATTTGATGTTTGAGATCCTCTACAAAATGGGCAAGTGATGTCTGAGATCCTCTACAAAATGGGCAAGACCACCAAAACTAAGTCAAACCATGAAATTTACTCATTTTGTAGAGGATCTCAAACATCAAATACTGAATCATGTGACTCACTTCAACTGTTATATCGAAGTTGATGTTCTGATCTCAATCATGTTTCAAATTTCATGGCATTCTGATAAATAGTTTATTTTCTGCTAAAGAAAATGTACGAAAATTGTCAAGTGCTTCACAATCAATCCTAAGATATTTGTTGAATTTTACCATTGGAGACCAATGGGAATCCCATAGAAATCCGACACTGTATAATATAAAAGGACTAGAGCGGTCATGACATTGAGAACAATAGAACTTCGTGGACACGCGCTGTCATGACAGCGGTACCTAAACGATGGCGGCTTCCAGAAGTAGGTCAGGGTCAGTAAATCAGCTGTTCGGTATCTTTCAGAAGCTCGCATTTTTCAGATGCACCGATCATCAAAGAGGTAGAATGCTGTTGCTTTATGTCAAAGAGAGCTACATAGATTTTCTGAATTGTCGGTTGAGTTGCAGAATTCTCAGAAGAAATTCGTAAGAGCCCATCATATTTATTCGTGTTTGTATTTCTAAATTTAATGTATACATTTTTTGTCTGAATTCAGGCACCAAAATCCAGGAAATGTGTTCAATATACTACACTGCATTACCTCAAACAGATAATGCAGCAAGATCAAAGCATCAAGTTTGTCAATGTCTCCTCAGGGGTTCCTCACAGCTCTCTATGTAATCGAGCTCACATGTAATCTTGCTTGCTTTCCCACAGACGAGACGAAAACACTTCAATTTTATCATTTATGTTTCATTTGAAGGACCATCCATGTATTAGAATTTGGAGTCGGATGCCATATTGAAGTGAACAATGAATTCTCTAGGCTACAATTCCTGTAAATGAAGCTCAAACTATTCTTAATTTGCTCTGTCATGAAAGATAAATGAACTCAGTCAGTCCTTTGACTGCATAGTCAAGGTAGTGGCTATTGCAACGGCTGATTCAGCACAATTTTGGTCTGACGACTATCACAGTAGCTGAGTCGGTGATAGCGAGTGTCTCATAAATATGTCTAAGAAAGGAAATAATCAATAGCATCATAGATAAGTAAAAGATAGAAATTATCTACAATAAGTGAACCACTGAATAGAGATTTTGGTCATGTATAGTGTTTTGAAGTCTCCTGTAACTGAGAAATATGATGTGTGGTAAGACATGGAAATTGATTGGACCGGCTCAGCCTGTAAAATAGCTGCGCGGCCAAAATTGCACCGACTAAGTAATTGCAATAGCTTGAAGTCAATTGCAATGTTTTTCGAAGTCAAATAGTCAAATGCAGGCCTATTTTACATATTGACAACATTACTTCGATATGCTATTTTGGCCCTTGCATTAGTCATGCTATCGACGGCATTTAGTCATGTTGTCTTTAATAATTTTGTCATTTGGCAGGGAAATTTTAGTGCAAATTCAACACGACTAATGAAATGACGAACATCAACAATGATTGAAAATAAGAGCCAGATTTTAGCGATCAATATTCTACAGTGAGTAGTGTCATTAGATTTTGGCGAATTCATCCATCAAAATTTGTGATATGTATCGCGCGCCTCGAATTTATCTTCCGAGCGGCGTTAGTTGTAGACATTGCTTGATTCATGAATAGAGAATTCATGACGAATTTCTTAATGCGATTACCAGTTGACTGTCGTATGCAAACTGATAGACATGTGACGAGTGTCACCCACATGAGATGCACCGAGCGGGATTTTCTGACAAGAACTACATAGTGGAATAATGCCTAAAGTCCGAAATCCACCTAGTCACTATGCATGTTGAGATAGCTGGCATGTTTGATGAATCTGGCGGACAGGTCTGCGAAGTGTTGAAGGAGTAAACTTTTATGCAAACATGTGTTTCACTGCTCTCGTTCTCAAGACGATCACTTGAGAGATGAAACGCATACAATTTGGCTAATTTTCTTGTCTTTTGACTAAAAGTGGGTCATAATCATCACCACCACCTATGCCACTGTCTTGGTCATCGCTTGGATAATAGCTTTTCTAGATCGAATCATTTAACTTAGTTCCAAGTCATCAACATGACAGTGAATTAGCAGAGCTTTCTCACGACCCTGCAACTCTTCTCCGCTGACTTCTGCTATGCAGTGAGCCATTAGCTTCAAAAATTGTCAATAAGAAGTCATGGAAGGTGATCAAGTGTTTTCTCAGGTCATGTGATTTGAAAAAAGATAAAAGTACTTGCACTAATATTAATTAAATTCAGCATGCAACTTTTATAGTTGGTGTGTCTCTTCTATAATAGGAGAAGTGCTATCAAACTCCGTTGACCATTTTTTGAAGTGACGTATTATTCACTCAATATTAAGATAAAAATTGTGCATGTTGTACATATACGGTACAGTATTTGCCAGTTGTAAGTACATAAATTTGGTAACATATTGTCTGAAATGAAGACAGTATGAATGCTTCGATGTATCGCAGTGGCTTCAATTTACGATATTTCTAGATGAAGTCAAAATGTTGTTCTAATTCGAAATCATTGAATTAAGATCACTTTTAGACAGAATGCACTCTGAAAATTATTCAGTCATTGGAATCATTTGAGACATTAGATTGCGGTAGGTCGCAAACGAAATAGAGACTAATTGGCTTGATATTGGTCAGATAACATACCATCTCATAGGTTCTTTGTCTTGTTTACTTCGGCGAAGTGGTCAGAACATACTCGACTATGCTTATTAGGAGTAAAGTCTTTCCATCCCGTGCTCCGACACCATCAATTGAACAAGAGCATTTTTTTGGGAATCTGTAGAAGCTATTATTTGTGCGCTAAGTATTGGTGCTGCTGCCACATACGACGAAAAAGCACTGCGCCCTTTTTACAACAGTGAAGAGCTGATGCGGTTGCTTGGGTTGAATGAAGGTGTTGATAGTTTATTAAGGACAAATGGAGTGAGATGGTGTGGCCATGTTTTGAGGACGGATGAATGTAGTGCTTTGAGGAGAGCGCTGAATTTTGGGGGTAGAAGAAAGCGAGGATGACCCAAAAAAATGTGGAAGACGCAAGTGGAAGAGAAATGTCTTGGATAGGCCTGACGAAAAAGTACGTATTGGACAGAGGGAAATGGAGACGAGGTGTGAAGGCGATTGCGGCACGATAAGGTACATCCGGCCACCCTCGGACACTGGGAAATCACCGGATTAGAACTGGATAACTAACTAACTAAGTGGCGCCCTTCGATTCAGATAAAGTGCGACTCGAACTAATGAATTCAATCTCGAGTTCAATATTTTCCAAGTACCGATATCTCGAATTCGAGATTGCAAGTAGGCCTATATCAGGTTTGTGTCAATTACTCATAAAGCGCCGATTTAATTTCATAAATCCGTCTTTCTTCTTCATTATAGAAATATTTCAATTACGATTAAAGAACGATCCTTGTTTGCATAAATGCGATAAGAATGGTGTTTCACAAAATTTTATACTTTACTATCTCAAGGAAAACAGTTCTGTTTATCAAAGTTTTAAGTATCCAGCTAGATGAAGCAAAGGCGTAGGAGATTAATCAAATTACCGGATTCTTGACCAAAACTGTGTGAAATAGCAGGTGGAAAGTAGGTAGAGTTCCCCAATTCGACAGTGTTGTGAAAACATGCTTAATAAACTAGTGGAGCATTTGAAAAGCATGGACAGCCTATGAGTATGCAATACTCATAAAAAATAAAAAAAAAACTCTGAGACGCATTCACTACGGCAATTAATGAAATTCATGAAAACAAGTGTTACTATTTATTAAAATGTATGTTGTATTTAGAGTCTTCTATATGAAACTACAATCACTTTTTCCTTCGTCGATTAATTGAAACTAGCAATCCTGCAACGGTGAAAAGGAATTTATTACATGATAAACAAAGCTCATGTAAGTCAATTCCGTAAAAAGCCTCTTACAATACGGAAGAATCCGCTTCATTAAATATATAGGAACCTAAAACAAAGTTATCACCGTGCACGATTGTACACAACGCAATGCTCTACATTTCTCTTCACCTTGATCCAAATATTATTTGTGATTTCCCGGGACCGACAATAGTCCGATAGAAATGCTCATTTTGAATTAGTCCGCCGCACAAAATATGTTGCAAATTCATTTCAAATTCACGATTTCTGTATTCAGCATGATAGTGGGTTGGAGGTCGGTGTTCCTTGTCCACTCCAAATAACACAATATTTTGTAACTAGTTGTTTAGATGCAGCATGAAGTTGACATAATTATTGACTTGGAGTAGGTGTTCAACACTGCATGTGTGTTTAACACAGCTAGCATTCATGGATGACTGATAAACAGCTATCAGTCATTTAAAAGACAGTTCAAAGGTACAGTCACTTAGCATTGTGCATCTTCAAGACTATATAACTCATTCCCTTTCAGATGGCTTTTAATAATATGCAAGTTTGGGAACACTAGCACATTTTGCGTCAGCAGTTGACCTAATGTTCCAACAGGCAATTCAATGAAACATTAATTTTCATTAGTTAAGTATAAAAATAATAAGCTAATCTAATCTGGAATATCGAGATCTCGGCACTGTAATCTCGAGTTCTCGAAAGTCTAATAAATGGTCGAGATATCGAGATTGAATTCACTTTCCTCGAACGCGCTCGTGCATTATGCTTAGTTATTCTGTCCTTAGTCGAGAAACAGGAGTTGCTCTGACTGTGTAGCTGACATAAGAATCGCGTGACCCTCAGTATACGCCGTTATTCCTCGACTACATTTTCCCCGATAAATTTTGGTTATAATTTGGCATCCCAGGAACTGTCATCAGCACATTTGGGTTTAAGCTAGTTAATCTTGGTCATTGTGCTGATAAGTACGACTACTATCGCTTTAATGACAGATTAAGTGTCGTTTGTTCATCACCGACCGTTGGTGTAGGCCTACTCCTTTCTGCCTCCATCATTCTTCCCTGTACCCACTGCTTGATGTTGTCGGTCCATCCTATTACCGTCGATGTTGCTTTGAGTTTCCTTGCTCTTCTTCCATTGTTGTTATTAGTGCCAGCATGATGAATTTGAGTCTTCTTTTTCAATGATTATATCATCTGCGTTCTTATCAGGCTTCAGCAGCCATTATAACTATCAGCTATGAATGTAGACAGAGTATGGCGTTCACAGCTTATGGTGAAATTGGATGTTGCAGCTACGGCCCTTGTTACGATGTTTTGTGGTCTTTATCAAGAGGACATGTATCGATGGCGTACTGTATAAGAGGTAAACCTGCATCAGAGGAATTGCTGTGTGATAATGTGGATTCAGAGTTATAGGTTGGTATTTTTTATCTACTTTTCATGCTATTGTCCAAGAATTGTTGTCACGGGTTTATGTACCCCTATAATAGCCTGACGCTTCATTTCCAAGTTCCAAACCGTTCCATATCAATTATATTCATACATAGTAGGTCTACATGTATTCTCCTCTATTCCCGAGTTGATGCCGTACTTAATTGCCTGTGCTGTTAAGATGTACATGTATATAATGCCTGTCTTTCTTACTGCTAATTTTACGACGTAGTCTATTATTCTACGTTATGATCATCAACATAAACAACATCATAAAGACATCTTTTCACTTGAGCTGACGAATATTCGAAGGTTATTATAAACTGACATAGTTACTCAATATCTGTGATTACAGGCCTATTCCGAGAATGAGATAAAAGCTGTTATATCCATTAATTCATAAAATTTTTGATTTGAGAACAAAGATGCATTTACTAACGTCTGTGCAGTCAAATTGGCTATTTTCATTCACAAATAAATTTGCCTTGCGTAGTACTTGATAATCGCCAAAATATTCCCATGCCTACTACTTGTAGTAGCATATGTGAACCACGCTTGAGTTCTAAATCTTCATCACTCCTTGAAAGGAAAAATTCAATTCTGAACGGTGGCCTGCCCGAAAGTCGAAAAATAATTTTCTACGCCAATAATTAGCAATGATTCCCTAGTTGTGTGTGATAAAGTCGAATAAACCACGGAACCCGATAATAATAACACCCAAGACGTCTTCTTATCTCTATCGTTATCTCGTAGAATTGAATGAACTGCTAGCAGTGTGGCATTCATATACAGCAGATGGTCAGGGCATCATTCACTTGTTGTACATACCCAGAGAACAAGTGTGGCCCTATGAAAGCAACTGAGGTTTTGATTTTAAGGTACAAACCCAATCAGTCTTAGTAATGAAAATGAATGAAAACCAGAAAAAATGTTTCGAATCTCTGACGCTCTGTAGACATACTGGGGAAACTTTGGCGAGATTTGCATGCGGTGCAGTTCGCACTTCAGTGCATGGCAAAATCTATTGACTCACTGTGGACTTATAGATCTGACTGTTGCATCTACCATTAGTCCACACACCCAGAGAGGAGACTTCGTCAAAAAAATTCAGCCGGGAACTCTAGTGCTTGAGCAGTTGCGCACAGATTATCAAAACCTGAAAATGTAGCACAAAGTTTTCAGATATCCATCATTATTGTGATGTTACGACATACAGTGATACATTGAGCAGCAACACTACAGAACAGAAACACATAAAGCAAGGCAAATACACTCTCTGAAAATAGAAAAGTCAGTTATTAATTATAGGGACTCATGGATTCATGTTAACTCACCACGGGAAGGTTTCGCTGCGACATCTATCATCAGTCCAAGCATCAAGAGGGGAAACTGCATCAATCAAAGCAGTCGCGACCTCTCGTGCAGGAAAACATAGATGAAAAAAACATGGAGCCTTGCAGGAACCTCGGATTGAAATGCCAGTCAACGAGCAAA
This sequence comes from Prostheceraeus crozeri, assembly GCA_907163375.1. Classification (NCBI taxonomy): domain Eukaryota; kingdom Metazoa; phylum Platyhelminthes; order Polycladida; family Euryleptidae; genus Prostheceraeus; species Prostheceraeus crozeri. Next base: position 56,292 of record CAJQUW010005462.1, read on the forward strand.
CAATATAACTACAACGAAAAAACCTCGGTACATTGCGACATACTTCATTTCCGTCCATATCTTAAACGAAAAGCAAATTTAAAAAACTCAAACATTCAGTGCCATAAAAACATCAGGTGTCGAATCATAGAAGACTCCTGACCGAAAGAAGTAAAACACTGAGATTGCATTTACAAGTTTTTTCTTCTCTTTGCAGCTCGTGGGCTCAAATGCACTTCAATACTATTATCAGATAGAGAGAAGAGCGGAGTCAACGGTGGTCAATAAAACAATGACTGGTGCGACGAGGAAAGGGAACAGCAAAAGACAAACGACCGCAACCGAAAGCGGTATCAATCACCATCGGAAGCTTCTATCTGACATGGAGCTTCACTCATGTCAGTCATATGGATAAATAAAGAAACCTGTTTCCTGTAGAAACACTGAACTAGTCTGCAATGATCAAATCGAAGCGCTGACAGAACTGATGCAGTCCTGATATCACAGGAAATTTGTTTCAATGTGATAAGTCCATCCTCACATTTTAACTGACTCAACCGTGTATTCAGGCTTAGACGACTTCAAGCGCATAGTCAGGCTGCTTCCTGTCGGCAAGTAGGATCTCTTCAAGGAAGTCATCCACCCTTTCAGTAGTCTTCTCTGTGATGATCATGCCGCAGTCATTGGCACGGTTCAAACACTCGTTTAATCAGCTTGAAATAGTTAACCGGTTAACAACCAAAATCCATGGTTTCATAAATTTCATCGTCTTACTAATGTAGTTCCAGACCTTAATCCTGCGCTCGCTTTCTATTTCCTGTTTAAGCTGCTTTTCGGGAGAAATTTTAGATAAAGCAAGTGCTTCAACAGCCTGACTTATTTCATTTATCTAATCAGTCATAATTATGAAAATTTATACCAAAAAAATACTAACTAGAAAAAAATAATTCGAATCTCTAGCGCTCTGTAGACATATTGGACTTGACCTGTGGGTTTTGCAGGCGGTGACGATTCAAACTACTAGGCTAATCCTAGGCATTCATCGCGCATCCTTAAATATTACAGTGTTGTACTTCTATGTATAGCGATATTTGTCAATTTACTACGCGTACGTAGATCTGACTGCTACATCTTCATGTACATGGGGTGCCTTGTGATGTTGATTATTATAACCGTCGCTCTATCGAATAAAAGGCTGCTTAAGGGTGATCTCATGTTGTGCAAAATCTAGAAATCTACTTTAGAAGCTGCATTGCATTTGGCCTCTACCAGATTTGCGTTGAAATCTGAAGAAATCGCAGGTCTGCTAGTCCTACCCATTGGCAGCTCATAAAAATGGCAACAAAACTCATTCATGCAACCATATTTGAGAATAGAACATCACATATTTTTCCATGACTTTTCCAAGACTTTCCAGAAATTGTAATTTCCGCAACTATTCCATGACGTTTTCAAATTTTGATGTTTCCATGACTTATCCAGATTATCCAGATTATCCATGACTACCACCGGCGCTGTGGCCTTGTGGTAGAGTGTTCGCTCTGCGTCCGGGAGACCTTGGTTCAAATCTTGGTCGGGTCAAACCTAAGACTTTTAAATTAGGTACACTCTGCATTCTTGCTAAACACTCAGCACGAAAGAGAATGAGAGTGGTAAATGACAACTCGGCCACATGGAAGTATTGTATTATGAAGTACAAATTTTCGGCCGAAGCCTTTTCAAGTACAAATTTAATGGCACGCTAGAAAACCGACACTAAATCTTTCCGCCGAGGAGTGTCATTCAGATTGACAGCGCTATCAGACAAGTAAATAGACAGCTTAAGATAACAATAGAGTTGTCAATGAAACTAATTAAAAACTAATCAACGCTCAAAAAGACTTTACAAGGAAGTAAAATAAGATAAAATGAAATCGTTCAAGAAAGGTCATAAAAAGAGGATCTTGCAAAAAGACAAGCAAAAAGGATCATCTTAACATCCAATTGACGTCCACAACAACCATTCACAAGAATTCAAGGGAAAATATACTTCTGCGGATACTATAATGTACTAAAATACAAATATAACGCCCGACGTTTCGCTGTCAACCAGCTTGATCACGAGCAAAATTTTATTGGCACAAAGGTGATAAAATTGTTTTTAAAATAGTTCATAAGAATGTTGCTGCTTTGACGAAAATGCATCGCTTCAACAGTTTCGATTTAGTGTTGCTTTCTTAGCCTGCCATTAAATCTGCACTTGAAAAATGCTTCGTCCGAAAATGTGTACGTCATAATACACGTTCGAACTCACAGTTTTCTTGATCTAAACCGGCATAGCTCGATGGCACCGTTGATTGACACATGCAATTCATGTTACCTCACAACGGGAAGATTTCGCTGCAGCACCTATCATCAGTCCAAGCATCAAGAGGGGAGACTACATCAATCAAAGCAGTCGCGACCTCTCGTGCAGGAAAACATAGATGAAAAAGATGAAGCCTTGCAGGCACCCCAAATTATAATGCCAAGCAACGAGCGATCAATGTAACTACAAAGAAAAGTCGACAATTACGACATATTTGATTTCCTTTCTTATCTTAAACAAATAACCAATGTCAAAAATCAAGCATTCAGTATCATAGAAGCACTACGTGTCGAATCGTAGAAAGCTGTCATACGAAAGGAGTAAGACACCGTGATTGCGTATACCAGTTCAACAGTCTTCATCAGTAATGCATTACAATTCAATTCTTCGTAGTTACTGGACTCAAATGCACTTCAATGCTATCATCGAACGGAGAGAAAAATGAAGTTTACGTCGGTCAATAAAACGATGACTGGTGTGAAGAGAGAAATGAAGCAGCAATAGACAAACGACTACATTCTGAAGCGGTCTCAATCATCATCGGAAACTTCTATATGATGTGGAGCTGCACTCAAGTAAGTCATCTGGATTAAGAAGGGAATCTGCTTCAGTTGTTCCCTGTAGAAACTCATAGTAAGTCTGCGATCATCACATCGAAGCTTTTTGACGGAACTGATACATCCCTGATATCACAGGAAATTGGCATCAATATGATAAAGTCTATTCTCACATTTCAACTGGTTCAACAGTATTTTCAGGCTTAGACGACTTCAGCCGCATAGACAGGCTATCTGTAGGTAAGTAGAATTTCTTGCTAAGTAAAATGGGCAGCACATTTGTGGCTTTTTTTCTATATTTGAGGATAAACATTTGTCTGAGATCAAGTTCCTCCAAAGCTGCTCAATGATATGTTGGTAAAGGCTTCGTCTTGGTTTTGGCTTCAGTGCAATTAGACATGCAAGGGACTTTTGTAGCTAGGCATGTAGATTTGGCAACTGATATTGATCAATTCATGACATGAAAGCAGTAAAATCATTCTACCTACCAGATGTGAAAATTTTGAAACAACATTTTCTTGAAACGCGATACACGACACCGAAACTGAATAGCACAATTCACAAATGAAAGATGATGTATTTATCATCTTTGTGATTTCAAATGCTAAGTATTTCGATAGTAATCGTACATTTGAAACAAAGAATCCCGATACTTATTATTGTGGGGCGACACAATATATTTTGAAGTTATAGGAAATTAATTTCTTTCTCCTGTCTGGAGTCTCTACTATATAGTCAAGGTTATTCAATTTCTTTTTGATGTTGCATGGACCATAGTATTTTGCCTTCAGTCGGTCGCCCTGCATAGGCAGGTAGATCAGAACTCTATCACCCGGAGAAAAACTTCTTTCAGAGGAAACATTTATCATACCTCAATTTCATTTTGCTTTGAGACTCGGCCAAGTTTTTGCGTGCGAAGTCACGAGCTTCGTGAAGTCTGCTTCTAAAGTCAGAAGCGTATCGAACAAGCTGTTCGGTTCTGCACCATTCGTTTGCAACCAAGTTTCTTTTAGCATTTTTAATGGTCCACGAACTTCGTGGCTAAATATAAGATCGAACGGACTGAATCCTAAAGATTCTTGAACAGCCTCACGGACGGCAAAGAGTACAAGAGGTACTCCCTGATTCCAGTTTCTGTCGTTTTCGTGACAGTAGGCCCTCAGCATACTTTTTAGTGTTTGGTGAAAGCGCTCAAGGTCACCCTGCGACTGAGGATGATAGGCACTGGAAAAAAACATGAGTTATATTTAGCTCCTGTAAGACCTGTTTGAAAACTTTAGACATAAAATTGCTTCCCTGATCAGTCTGGACGACTTTTGGCAGACCGAAAAGTGAAAAGAATTATATAAGAGCATCGATCACTGTTTTTGCTGTGATATTCCTTGGAGGAATAGGCTCAGGGAATCTAGTTGAAAAGCACATTATGGTCAGCAAGTACTGAAACCCATGTTTAGTCTTTGTTAGAGAGCCGACACAATCAGTAATAACACCGCTAAACAGCTCGTCGAAAGCCGGTATCGGCTTGAGAGGTGCTTTGCTAGGCTTTGTATTGGTTTTTCCAACTTTTTGACAGGTATCGCAGCTTTTGCAGAATTCAGAGACATCTTTTTGAATACCGGGCCAAAAAATGCTTCATTATTCGCAGTTTCGTCTTTCTGACTCCCAAATGACCTGCCGAGGGATGATCATGTGCTAGACCAAGAATATCCTTTCGATATTTTTCAGGGACAACAACTTGATGTATCAAATGCCATTCTTCATCAGCAGGGGCATCTACAGGACGCCACCGCCTCATCAAGACTTTATCATCAATATAGAAGTTTGGTATTTTGTCAGATGAGTCAGCCTCAGCTGTGGTAAATAACGTTTGCAACTCACAATCATCTAATTGATCTCGGATCAAGGTCTCGCGATCAAGTTTCAAATTGATGTCATTTTCGTTGAATAAAGATGTCTCACTAAGATCAATTTGTTGCTCATCTGAATTCACCTCTTTAGCTTTAGTCCTAGTGACGACACATGCTGGGAAAAATTCGCTGTTCTTCTCTTGAATATCAAGAGTTTGCTCTGTCGTAGTTGGAGTGGGTATCTTGGCACCCACGAGCTCATTCCCCAAAATTAAATGAATACCTTTGATTGGCAATTTTTCAATAATAGCGACCGATATCGGTCACGAATGAGATCACATGTTGCATGCAGTTTGTGCAATGGTGCTGCGGTGTCACCTGTAACACCTTCAACTGGAAAAGACACCCCAAAGTATCATCTGACACAGGAACAATTCCTTCTATGAGCAATGTTTAATTGCCTGCTGAATCTCTCCATATTTTTATAGGAGTTTGTTGATTAGCGTCAGGGCCTACGGTTCCTGGTAAAGTGAAAGCCTTCTCACTCTCTTCCAGTTTAGTTTTCTCTTTCTCTCTGAACATCCGCAATTCTGCTAATTTTTCAATTCTTGAAATCTCTGAGGCATCGGGCTTACAATTGCTTGTGGTAAGTGCCACTTGTTTCGAGGTATTCTCCTCTTTCTGCTTTAAGGTCCAACACACGGAAATGCGGTTACCTTTTTTCTTGCGATACTTGCATTCAATAGCTGTTTTATTTAATGCCTTAGATTCAGTCTCACTCGCATAGGCGGTGATTTGGACTCATCAATTTTTTGGAAAGAACCTTCTCCTTTCTTTTTGATCGGACAGAGCATTTATTTTATGAGTCAAATCATATTGATCTGCTGCCCTTGCTGCATCTTTCAGACAATTTAAATTTCTTTCGTCAAGATAGGCTCTGATGTTGACACCGCAACAATCTTTAAACTGCTCTACTAGAAAAAGTTGTCTCATCGACTCTAAAGTTCTGCGTTTGCAGAGGAGCATCACTTGTCAAAACAGATTTCTAACTCCTTTGCAAAATCAAGGTAGCTGCAATTTGCATCTTTCTTCCTTCTTCGGAACTTTTGTCGATAGGCCTCTGGGACCTTCTCATGTGTTTGTAGTATTTCAAATTTGACTATGTCATAGTCTTTAGCATTCGAATCGGATAGAGCTACATAAACCTTCTGAGCCTTTCCAGAAAGAGCTGTCTGAAGTAACAAAGGCCATTTTTCTTTCGGCCATTTAGATGCGAGCGCTACACATCTAAAATACTTTTTGGAAAAATACTTCAACTTCAGATTCATTGAATTTTGGAACTAAGCGAATTTGACTGGCCATATCTACATCAGACCTCCTAGATGCATGTTCAAGCCTTAGTTTTTCCAACGTCAATTGCTGCTGTAGTATCATTTCTTCAAGTTTCAACTGATACTCTTGCTCAATGTGAATTTTTTCAATCTATGGTCTAAGTCTGTCAGAATCACTGCTGATATCAGCGGCATTACTATCTTCCGAATTATCTTCAATATTGAAGTGAGTCAGTAACGAGTTAACTATCACACCTTTTCTCTTTGAATGTGCCACTTCGATGTCGAGATACTTACAAACGTCTATTAAGCGAGCTTTGTGAGCTTTCTCAACGTGTTAGGTTCCTGAGTGATAGCTGTAATTACATCCTCAATTGAGTCAGTCATTCTTTTTTAAGAAAAATGATCAACGTAGAATGTACTGAAGATACGTTAGTAATAGTAGCTTAGAAGACTTAGCTAGGACCGGAGGAAATTATTTAACCTTAATAGAAATGGTTTCCGCTGCGCTGAGTGGAGTACTACCCGAGAAAAAAGTTATGATGAACTTGCTAAGCGCGAAGTTAAATTATCATAAACTTAGCAAGCGAAAGATTAAATTAGGACAAACTTAGTAAGCGCCAACGTTTATCATGCTATATCATGATAAACTTTACAAGCACTTGATAGGTCTCTACCGAGTTTGCTAAGTTTGTCAAGCAAATATGCAACATCATATGCTTGATAAGCATGCGAAATAAGAACATTCCAAGTTCATAAAGCAATAATTCAGCATCATAGACTTGATAAGCAACTAACATGCGCATCCTAAGTTTGGCAAGTAATTGAGCTTATGTAGGATCATAAACTCAATGAGCATCATCCGAACTTTGTGTAGGGATTTGCATGTATTTAGCCATTTTCCATAATGTCTACTAACAGCAGTTCGTCCGTATTATGTATGTTTCCTGCAATCACATTACCATAGCCTCTGTTTCTTAAAGTTGATCTAAGAACAGGGATAAGAACTCTCAACATACTTTGTAGACAGACGATCTCCGTTTTGCTATGAAATGTCCAGTTGGACTTGGATTTTTATTTATAATTATGATGCTATATTGGAATCGCAATTCTACTGTAGAAATAAGCTCGGAGTTCAGTTTTCTCGACATTTCAGGTGCAGATTGCATCTACCAATTCAGGCTTCTGCACTTACTTCCTATGATGCAATTATTTCATTTGGATCGATTGTACCGAGGTTTTGTGTAGAGAAATATCAAGTAAGCAATTTTATAATGAACATGAACCTTCGTGAATAAAATGTTATCTAAAAGTATCCCAATGCTTTCTCGGGAAATTTCTAGGTACTAAGTACCCGGTGAAGAAAGTCGTCGGCGATGCCTCGTCAGATATTCGGGCAGTGTCGGCGCACCGAGTGAATGCCGACACAGGAGTTGTAGGTACCCATCGGCTAAGTGACGGCTGCGCCGACATGATTAGAAAATCGGGAAGTGTCGGCATGTTCTCCCTATATGCCGACAGTAGCTCTGATTGGACCAATATTAGCAAATCTCGTCCACTCCAATTCGCATGATCTATAACTTAAACACTGCTGTGATTTACAACAGAAGGATTTTAACCGATTTTAATCGGTGCATTAATCTGTTGCACATTCTTTGCTGCAGAGAAGAAAATGTTGCTAGTACTCTAACGCAATGAGAAAGCAAATTAAAGGAAAAAATTCTTTTGAAAGTTGAAAAACCTGCTGAGAACACATTGTTGCGTTATTTTCAGTAGCCATTTATCTGTCTATTTTCGCTTTCTCCGAACGACCGTGAATTAGGGTAGTTCCTTTTGAAAGAGGAATGCTAAGAGCTTCTTCCAACCTTCTATTTCTAACCATTGTGAGATATCTAGAGCACCGGGATATGCAACTCCTAAATTTTCACGAGTAGACGTCCACACTCTATACAGAGTCAAGACTGACAGATTTCATTTTTCGAATGCGCAAAGTGTATTTCATTGCTCTGCTGTTCACGGGAAGTTTCATACAGGATAGCGCAACAGCGTGTGCACGCGCAGTCATAATACTGCCTTTGTCCTTCGATTCCCTCCTCACAGTGATCTACCGAATCTGCATGCAAATATATGAGGCAAGCGTCATCTGATTGATCGATACGTTACAATAGCATCAAGTTGGTTAGCTTGTCTCAAGAGCAATTAAACGAGAGGATGTCGATAATTTTGGCCAAAGAAGCGTATTCGTTCCAACTTTGTCTTCGCGAATTTGTTCTCTGCATTTCCTCGAAAATGATTTGATCAAGACAAGTCGACAATTCAAGATCATCTAAGCGTCACAGAAAAGAATTGAAACTATTGCAACTCAAATCTTTGGCAGTTCCCAGTGTTTTCAACAACTTTCCATCTTACTACACCTCGGCATCTTCATCAAATACACTTTATCCTTCACTTAACAAAATAAGAATCAACGGCAGCGGCTCGCATGGAAGGAGAGAACACAAGAATGGAAACTTGAAAATTCGAATTCCCATTATTATTGCGTGTGCGACGTTTCGCCCCAAAGGCTAAATCATGCACGAATGAAGATGTGCAGCGCAACATTCACATCATACGACCGAAGAAAATCGATAAAGAAAATTATCACGTAAGCACATGTTAAGGTTAAAAAAATTCTACTGATAACAAAGATTAAAAGTACCGTGAAAATTAAGAAAATCTTGAGGCGGCTGATGTGAATGTTGCGCTGTACATCTTCATTCGTGCATGATTAAGCCTTTGGGGCGAAACGTCGCACACGCAATAATAATCGCTTGGAAGTACCCGAATAATCTTTTCTTTTGAACCCTTTATTTTAAATTACACATATATTTACGACTTCCGATTGCGTAGTGTTTTCTCATGTTTCTTCAGAATCATTTAACAATAAATTGTCTCCACACTTTCAAAGTTTCATTCGTATATTTCATGATTTGTCATTTGACTTCTACATCGATGGAATCAGGATACATGGCAATCGATTTTATTATCTCTTGGGAACGAATGACACAATCTAAGAAACGGAATTGACAAATTTATGCAAAATGTAAGTCATTGCTGTGACTCGAACAATCATGTTGTTAATAGGTAAGCTGATCTATAAATATTTCTCTCAATCGGCTGTTAGCTATAATTTGTACAGGATTTAGTAATTCTATTATTGTACGCATAGGTCTATCACTGGCAATATTTGTTCAGAAATAAAGGCGTTCCACATTTTACATCGTTAAGCTCATATAAATCAGATTGTTTTACTGTATTAGGCTAGAAGGGTCATCAGCTGATTTCAGGTGGTCATTAAAGCTGCTCGCAAACCCAAAATTTTGGCGCGAATTTAAAACGTCGGACTTGTATTTCTCAAGCATTAAGTCACGTGTAATAAATACCAATGAAGGAAATAATGCGCCTAGTTATTAGTTGAACATATTTTTGATGATTTGTTTCATTATATTTATGTGTGAACATGATAAATACTTCAAATATTGATTCAATGATGCAAGGATTTCACATGACAAATGTATTTGCATGATGAAATGTACTGGTATATAATTGACATAAGTGTAGTTTTGTAAATGATTTCTCTGAATGATAAAGTTTTCTGTCTATTACTCTTGGTGAGGCGTATAATATTCTTCAATATGTCTGGTTACTATAAAAGTTTCTCAGTCATAAGGAGACTCCTATTCATGAAGTACATATCACGAAACATGTCAGAATGGGTCTTGACTCGTTGATTTGTCTTGCTTTGTATTACAAAACTTTTGAGTGATTTCAATGCAAGCGTTTTTTCCTGCCATAAGTGTCTCCAAAACATTCAATACAGCAAAGCCTCCATTTTTTTTTGTTTCATGCACCATTGACAATTTCTAGTCTTAATCCTTAATTTCTAAACGTCTTAATTCTTAAGTCTTCTATTTCTCTTAGGTCTAAATTTCTAGTATTGGAGATATAGCCGGTGCAATAGCTACTGCCAAAAATTTACTGTATTCTGATTGCCACCGAAATCGAATGAACATGCAATAGTAATCAATGTCAAATTAATAACAATAGTTAACCCCGGATGAACCAGCACAATTAGAGTCATGCGGCTATTACCATGGCTGAGCCGGCAGCAAGCACCAGAAGTGGCCGGTAACGGATCCAGGGGGAGGGGGTTCATGGTGTTTAAGTGGTTGAAGCCCATGCTGGTTCAGGTAGGTCCAAGCTTTGCTATTTTATAGAAGTCTGGGACTTAAGTTTGGAATCATGTTCAGCAAGGCTGGTTTCAAACAAGCAAAAGTCAGAATACAAAATTGATAAAGTACAAACAACTCTGGAAATACAGAAGGTAGTAGAACCAAACTTCACACAGCACTTAACCTCACCCTATGATATAGCGCAATACAAAATTGAGACCAGTCCTGCACAAAAAACACGCTCATGGGAAACATTCATTTTCATTAAAAATTAATTCAATTTCATAGGATCACCAAATACCAATCAAAAACAAGCAGTCATAGCAAGATATTCGGTCAAATCACGCAACCAATACCACAAACCAATGTTCATGATCCCAATGGATGAGCAATTCACTCCCCACCTCATCCATGCCCTGCAACGGCCACAGCAAGCTCTCAAAGTTGACCTAATATCACGGATTTTACTAAATTTGACCATCTCCTCTACTAATTTCAAGCATAGCCATAGCGGCCAAGATCAGGGTATCCGGGGCTTTTCCGTCAGAAAATTCCAGGAACATTTCAGAATATTTTCAACATTCCTATGAATTATCCTCAAAATTACTATTAATGATCTTTCTTAATCATGTGTTCGAAAATGTTCAGGTGTGCATTAGTGAAGGAATCGTCATCAGATTAACATGAGTCCTTCTTTTCACTTCAAGCATACCCATCATTGGCATTTATTATTTGTGTTATAAATGTTTGTCCAATATTTTTTGACCGTAAACGTGTGTGACTTATGAATGATCAAAACAATGTTAACGATGTTTCTTCTTATAATGATAGCCGATTCAGCTCATGGATAATCAAGTCGAGTAATTGCTCTAAATCATTGGACACATTGTCATGGCTTAAAGCAATGATATCAATGCAAAATTGGTTTAGTACATATGAAATGTTGAGGAAGATTGAGTGTGTTACCCACAGAATTAGATTCATCTGCGCGCGCTTCGGTTTCCTAGAAAGGAAGAATTGTATGTAACCTTAATATCGAAATGGCACATCACATCACACAACTTGCTCCTTCTCGAATGGATAATTCGTGTATCACTTGCTATTGGAAATGGCAAACAATAAGCTGTCAGCAAAGGACACCAGAGCCAGTGAGAGATGCGTGCGTGCTGTGATATCACTTCGCACACACCAAAACACACATCGATGCCTGGCTTCGATTCAATCAATGTATGCACTATACAGTGAGCAATGCCGAGGAGAGGATGTGAAATCATCAAGTGAACTAATTTTCGTACGCCTGCTACTTTTTTTAATAATGATCGGAAGGGTCAACATTATGGAGAAAACTTGTGGGCAATGATCTGAATTCTTCGAATCTGAACGAATTTTGGCAATCGAAGCACTTTGCTGGAACTCACATTAATCCGCAAGCGACGCACGACTTTTTTTCCTATCTCTGTAAGGTATTAGGAATTCCTTTTTGCCCACCTAATAGGTTCCTCAATGAGCCATCCATTTCGTATTAATCACACTTCTAGCAAACCGAAGCAGATAAACAAAATATTTAATTCTGTGGTGTTACCATTATTAAAATCTTTGTAAGCTGGATCAGCAGTTGAGCGTCATAAACACGCAAATGCTTTCTATGGTCATGATCCGGTTGAGTTCATCTAAAGCAACTGGCAGAAAGCTATTGGAATCGAGATTTTATAACACTAATTGCTATCGCTTGAGAAAATAAAAAGCTAGCCGAAGTTTTTCGAACGAAGGCACAAAATTGTAAATTAAAAAAGTTGAAATATTCGGCGTACCTGCATCTTCTGTGATCGAAAGTTTATGTATATAATGGAGTATCCGAGAGTTATACTTATAGTCGCACGCACGTGCGTGCATTCTATCTCCGGTCTTGATTAACTTTCAGATTCATACACGCCTACCTAGATATCACCTCTAGCTCTAACCTGTAGCTGAACGCATTTTTACGGTGCTTGTCTTTTCCTTATACCGTGTATCGCATTATGTTTTGACATAGGGCCTATAGGCTAAAAGCGGTGGATTTCCTAAACCTCACTCTTCAAAGTTAGTGAATAACGCTTGTCTTTGCATTATGCAATTTCATGTACACAAGGCATATATAGTACTCATTGCATTTCATTTAATCGCGGTGAATCGAACTTGCTTTTTCAACGCAGCTTTTTTTGTACCGAATATATATTTTATGGTTCTATCTGCATAGCATCACACCATGTTATTAAGCCTCTCGCTTAATCATGAATATAAATTTGCCTTCGATATGTAAAGATCGATATGTATGTGCTTTACAGATGAACTTTTAGCAGCATTAACACAGTAGGCCTACTGTCACTTTACACGAGCGTTTACATAGTATTTGGAAAAAAATTTACTTTACATTCTTTTCCAGAGAGCCAAGAGGTCTTCGTATAATACCAAAAGAAGATATTTTGCTGAACAGTTAATAATTCTGAGAAACATATCAGCGTCTGTATCATCAATCGTTTTTTAATAATTTGAGCTGCTATTGCCGATAAAAGTAATGATATCTGCTAGGTCTAAATTTTCGCCTAATCAGCCTCATTTGGGAGCAAATCCTTTAGTCCCTAAAACTTCATATTAGAAGTTTTTGAAAATACATCATTTTCTAACAAACTTATGAACATTTTCACTATGAAATTGTTTTACTAAAACTTCATAATACTTCAGAAAATTGATTGTTTAGATGACATAAATATTGAACAGGAAAATGGATGTATTTATATCACGTCTGAAAATTTAGCAACTCAAATATAAAAACGTTTAATTAAGGAACAATAGTTAAAACGAGACAAAACTTTATGAAACATGGCCATGATATTTAATGAATGCCCGTCGAAATTTCAGTAACTTACTAATTGCAAATCTCAAATTGACCCGGGCATGACTTCAACTTTCAATAGGAAGTTGTGTCGATGTTGAGAGATGTGAACTAGGCCTGCTGATGATTCTTGATATTGGAGGAAATAGCTGCTATTCAGGTCTGATCCCACTTTTCAACTGAGGATACAACTCAATATTTAATTATTCTATTTACACAAGTGTAGCCATTCTTGAAACAAAAAGGCTTTCATAGAAATTCTATGCAAATGAATTTAGGATTTTCAGAATAGTATTAATAACACTTGATGATCATGTACCATCTGGCTCAGAATGACACCGTTTCGAAGATGGCACTTTGGCGTTCCTATGCGTTCCACAACAAGGGCAGGTAGAAACTCCGTTCCCAAGCGTCCCTCCTCCGACGAAAGCCCTGGTTTGTACAGATAAAGTGATTCAAAATTCAAACTCCTTCGACTTCAAAATACAAATTCAAATACTAAGATTTGGTGCAAGTATTGGTGTTACCTAGTTAGGGAATTTGTCTATCAACTTCCAGCATTTTCTCTACACGAACAGCCGGTAAAACCGGAAAATACCGATTTCATCGAAAAATGAAGAGTTATCATGAAATGACAGTGCTACATGGATAATGAGTTCGTACAGTTCTACAACTGGTGAAATTCTAACAATCATACCTGAGTTTCAACACACACTTCCCCAACACGCCGGTAGATACAGGTTATTATGCAAGAATCCAGCCAGAGATATATGTGCACGTTAAGCCAGAGATGAACATGAATGCAAGGAAATATATCAAAATATTTCATCAATTTATCCAGAGCGAATACAAGGTTGGTTGATCGGTGGGCACAATTCTAGTGAAAATTACATAATTCCAGCGAAGAAAGATCATTTTCCGCTTTGGTATGCTACAGAAAATCAATGAATGCTATGCTTGTTTTTGATTGGCATTTGGTGATCCCATGAAATTGAATTAATTTTTAATGAGAATGAATGTTTCCCATGAGCGTGTTTTTTGTGCAGGACTGGTCTCAATTTTGTATTGCGCAATATCATAGGGTGAGGTTAAGTGCTGTATGAAGTTTGGTTCTACTAGCCTCTGTATTTCCAGAGTTATGGATGTGTTTGTACTTTATCAATTTTGTATTCTGACTTTTGCTTGTTGTTTATAACCAGCCCGAAATGGCTTAGGGCTTCAGCAATTACATTTGTAATTTATTAGTATCGATTCTGCTGAATTATATTAAGAACAAGGCCTGCAGCTTCGTATTATGAAAGGAAAATCATGTCATGGCATTCACTTAAAGCCTGGAACAGTCACGTTTTTTCACAACCGCAACCTATCATCTTTAAGTCACTTTTGTTTACCTGAAATCCTTTAATACATGACATAGTGGTGGAATCTCAGCAATGCTGATGTGGACATCTACCCCAACATCAGACAGCTCATCCTGGTTGGATGCGTCTCTCCAATTCTCCAAAATTCCTCAGAATCAGAGAGACCGTTTTATGGCTTCAGACATCCGAAGGCGCATCTCTTGTGCACTATCTCCGAGGACTGATTGCTAGACTGACAATCGTGGCAAAAAACAGTGGAAGATATGAAGACGTGTGAAATTTGGAAATCAAGAATATCTGTGATCAGCACAAAATATCAATGGTAGCTCCTATCCTTCGAAGTAGAAATCATTCGATGTCTTTGTCGAGTACTTAAATGGGATCAGGACAAATAAGTTGCTTACAAAGTTTAACATACTAAAATAAGCAAGTTTTGAAATCTTTGAATACCGGCATTACACAGTATTTCATGATGGTCGTTAATTACACAGAAGCGTTCAGTTTTCCAACCGAAATTTTTTATTGAGCGGCTCATGAGGGCAAATCCGAGACGGCTCTTCTGTCAATCGATGTCGCTTGAGTGATATCTGATAGGTGAGACACCATAATCTACAAGCAACATTGTGGAAAAAGGAAAATGGTACTTGCGGGGTGATTTGAATTCAAGAATGGTTTTGCAGTTAGCATATAATTATTTTCAAGAAACTGAAGTTAGCAGTAGATCTGGCAGTAGATTTTTAGAAATAATTTTTTCAATCCGGATTTTCCACATGCCTGATGAAAAATGATCTAGGAATTGGTTCATCACATCAGCTTTCAAAAATTTCTCTCGGATCAGGGCAAAATTTTAATCAAAAAATTCACTGAGAGATTAACTGATGCTTTCATGATCATATTCACGATTTTGTTCATACCAAAAACCCAAGTATTCCTTTTCCAAGAGCCATTCGAGAATTTGTTCAACACACTTGGAGTCCCTCCCAGCCCTACAATACTCGCTACTATAGCATAAACATAAAAGAAATCAACGACATTGTCATTTTTTCACTTATTGCTACTTCCCGACGCAAACAACACTTTGTTCACACCAAACAACCACGAATTCCCATTACAAGAATTATTCCAGATATTGTTGGACTCCCTCACAGCCCTGCAAGCCCTAGTTACTTCTTGTTCGTAGTCAGGAAGTGTCAGTAAGTGAAAAATGACAATGTCGTCTTGCAGGGCTGTGAGGTAGTCCCAATGTGATGAACAAATTTTGACATTGTTCTTAGAATAGGAATGCGTGGTTGTTTGGTGTGAACAAAATCGTAAATATGATCAGGAAAGCATCAGTTAATCTCTCCGTGCATTTTTTGATTAAAATTAGAAATTTTACTCATCCGAGAGGAACTTTTGAAAACTGATGTGATGAACAAATTATTTCAAAAAATCCACTGCCAGATCTAGTGCCAACTTCAGTGACTTTTATTTTCACATTTTTGTGTCAACGTGAGGCATGATGGGAAAGTATCAAAAAAATGAAGTTTTCGAAATGCAATGAAAGTGAAGAAACAATAGACCCAATATCAGGCTTTCTTGAGACTTCATTTTGATTTTCATATTTTGATGTACTTGTGTAGGGAAGCAACTCGCACTCAATGTAGAGATGCGTCGTGACTTACACACGCACATGTACATTGTACATTGATTGCACTTTTTTATTTTGTCAACCCCCTCCGCGCCGAAAAGCTGGATCCGCCTCTGACTAAGATGCGAGTCAATCTTTGACAACATATATTTCCTGTCAGTTTTAGTGTTATTGAAGTCTCCTTTAGCTAGGAAACAAGTTTGCTTCGAACAAAATTTCTCCAGCTAAAAAATTAAGAAGACGAAGAAAACACGTCCGAAAAGTCCGAAAACAAGACCAAGCAAGACGAAGCAAGAAAAAGGTGCGTGTCAATACAAAGGTCTATTCTAATTCCTAATTCTTGTTATATTGAGTAATTGTTTTTGAAGCTGAAACAGGTGAGCTGTGGTAACATGGCCATCAGAAGAAAATTGCATCGGCTCAGTGTTGTGCGATTTAGCAGGATTTAGTGTGTTCTCACCTGAATGATGTTAGTCATCCTGTGTCCTAGCTCTAATTGGTCGAATTCCTTTTCAAATACCTTCATGAGATCGAATAAGTTTCGAATGTCATCTCGGTCAGTCACTTGTCTCTCGGTCAATCTGGATGCTTTCACAGGGAAATGACTTCCAGCCTGCATAGCAGTCGGCTAGTTGCTCGCATTTCCTATTTTCGGGTAAATTCGAAGTTAAGTGGTTGATCCCGAATAGCCGGCGATGGATTATTGCAATGTCCAAGATCAATTTGGTATCGAGATGAAAGCGGCAATGAAATACATGTGAGAGATGCGGCGGAACCTGGAGATTACAGGTATCTAGAAAAAGTCATCTCATGACATATCCTGGAATCTTGTGAAACATAGCATAGGCCTATTGTCCTGAAATCTATCATTTCAGTTCCCTTCCTTAAAATAGGCCCTACTACGTGATCTTCTACAGACATGATTTTCGTTTCAAAGCATGTGGCTCCCTAGTTCCGAAAAATCATGCGATAAGTTCGCTGAGATTTGAATCGTTACTTCGAAAAATTCAGTGTGTATAACTCGGGAAAAATCAAGGAATTTTAAAATTGGGAGCAGTAAAGATTAAATATATCTATGACTGATGACAAAATAAACAAAATTGCCTACTGTACAACAAGAAAAAGTAGAAATTCCATGTTTTTGATATAAGCATCACTTTTTATATCGTTTGAAGATTTGATCAATAAGTGCAAATTCGCAAGAAAAGTATGGTCATTGGTCAAGCATTTATAATTTCAATTTTGAAACATTGTACGTCTGCTTCACTAATTTTCAGCAGTTTGTATAGACAAGGAGGCCAGTTTTGCTTTTATGTGCTTTCTTAGTTTGCTGCTGCGCTTTTCTCCAAAGCTGCGACCAGATCCACTCTGATGGGTGGGGAAAGCTGCTTTGAAAATGTCCTGACGGAATGTGCATACGCAGCCGAGGAAATCTGGATCCTTGGCATTAGGACGGATGCTTCGTTTTCTCATCCGACCCACGCCGTTGATGTGAGCTTGATCAGATTGATCGGTCAATGGGCGAGTTGCCTCTGGAGATTATTCAGCAGGTTCAGGACTCCCACGCCTTGCGCGTTTATAAATAGTAGTTGGCTGATTAGGACTCTGATGACAGTCTGAAATCTGAGATGCTACGAAACTCACGTAAAATTCATCGCGGATAAATGGATGTTCATTGTCCACAGAAGGTATTGAACTTAAGACAGGGCGATGACAAGATACCTGAATTCTAGATTTCTTGGTCATGCTGATACATCAGAGATGCACAAAGCTCTTGAGGGATTGGTCGATGGCCTGGACAATTCTAAGCTCCTGCAGGTGGTAATGGATGGTCCAAATGTCGATATCGCAACTTTTGATAAGGCATCCACCTGTCACCGCTACCTAGCACCCGCACATATGCTTCTTTTACCAACCTTTTCAATTGGCATTTTGATTAGTCTACATAGATAAGTCTGCGTTGCTTAACAACCAAAATAATTATCACCTAAAAAGTCTAAACCTACCTGCCTAACGCTTTATTGCATTTCCAAATTCTACAGATGTTCCTTCTTCATCTGTGATTTCATATATATCGCATATAAGAGTATAGCAGGATATTTGGCATCAGGAGTTCGATTCTCCGCTCAAAGTGTTAAAGTGAGCCTGGGGGATGCTAATGCTGACCGTGCTAATATGTGCTTTTCATTGCTAGTGTGTTCAAAGTAGTGAGATAATCCAACATACTCGGAACTAAAGAAACATCTCATTGTTGAAATGCTTTTCTGTAGTTTTATCGATGTAGAAAGTGTTTGGGACTATCATAGCTTCATCACATCATTCATCGGAAAATTTAGTTTAGTTTTGATTCAAGTGGAGAACATCTTATAGCAGGATTTGGTAAGTGATGAACATTTATATCATGCGTCTTAATGAAAAGTACAGTGTACATGCAATGAAGGCTGAACTACGTTGCGTGACAGAAACATGCACTGATGTTTTAATAAAAGTACAATTAAGACTGAACTGTGATGCGTGACAGAAAACACTTATCTAATCAATAGCCGTTGTTAAATATTTAAGTCGATCTTGATCTCTAACAGATTTCTACGTGTATGTGCCTTTTCTTGCATGAACATATGAAGATACCGTTCATCCTTTTGCACAGGATCAACGTTTGTTGAAGTTTGGACATCGTAGAATTGCAAATTATGCTGTCGTTTTGATATAAGTCGCAGCTAGCTGCATGATGAAGCACCAAGAAAAAATCGTAAATTGTTGAAATGATTCGTTGTGGACGTAGCATGCGCAATGTTGTTAAAGAGTCAATGTTTGAATGTATCATGTAGGCTAGCTGATTGGAATTGGTAAGCGCGTTGGTGTGAAGAAGCAAAGTTGTAAGGATCTGGATGACCAAATTTCAGAAGACAAGTGATAGTCACAGATTGAAAGCTAATCATTCCAGCGAAGAGAAATCGGTTTCAGATAGTTTCACGTCTAGCAAAAGGCTGGAGATTTGCTGTTGGTAACAACTGTTTCTTTAGAGCTGCATATCAACGTCTGAAAGAAGCGGGATTTAAATCTTTTTTCTTTGTCAAATTGTTCGCTTTGTAAGTGACAGGCAACTTTCTGATCCTGTCATCGACGTTTTTCGAATAGGCTGATATCAAAGAGCCTCCTTTTATGAGAACCGTCCATGTTTGCCATTACCATTATAGTCATCTGCTGTTTGCTTTGTTTTCTTCAAATGTATTTGTTGCCTTTTGATGCTAACATCGAATCTAAAAGCAATTGCGAAAGACAAAGGAGTTTCGTCCGTGTTATAGACGTCTTGTAAATGTCATTCTTTTACAATAATCTGCATGTCATCTTTCCACGTCGCAACAGAAGCCAACGGAGCGGATCGACATTCTCCATTCACGGGTCGGCATTCGATGTCATGCAGTGACTTGAAGCGTTAGAATCATCCGTCGTTGTACTTGAAATTGATCACGCCGATTTTTGAAGCAAATTAATTGGTTTTCTCTCGATGGGTCGATGGGGATGCTGCCTGTTATTGGGATTGCTTCTGATCTCTTCTGTCGAAGCCATTGAAAATAAGCTCGATTCCACGTAAAAACTCCGGAAAATGAATTCTTTTGCGACTGGTCCCAAAAGTCGATCTTTCAATATGCGCGTTTATCTGATCGACCTCTGTAGGCCATGAGTTGAATACTTGTCATTTCACTCCATATTTCCTTTCAACATCACTTTTCTGCAAATCGTTCTTACAAAAATCTGGAATGATTTCTGCTTTATTACGAATATTCACCGGTGAAGATTGTAGTAGTTTCATTGCCTTGAGTAATTTAAACGTGAAATTGATCGATTGTAATCGTTCTTTGAGTCATCAAGCATCAACTTTCCATTGTACCTTTTCCTATCATGGCTTCAATCCATAACAATGCTCAGATGTCGACAAAAGTTCACATGACAGCAAAGCCAAAGAACTCACCCTCAATATTTGAATACCACTCCACCCTCGCTCGCAGCTTCACACTCTATCGAAGGCTCACCGATATCAACAAAGGAAACAAGTGACCCGGGAAGTAAACAGTAATAGCGGAGGAATACAAAAGATCCACTTACGATTCATTCATCAGGTGTCCTACGTATTTTAAATTTAGCCCTTTGCTCTCATCCTCATTCAATCAACGTTAGCTCTTTTGAATAACACCTCTTCAGCAGTCACTTGAAAGCAGCATCAGTTTCCTTAGTCGGTTCGGTTCAGTGAAATGTTTGTGGGTAGGGTAGATCACAATCGCTTCTACTGGTGCGTAATTGTGTCCGCAATATGCAGTGAAGACATCGGGAATGTCATCATTGGAGAATACGGAGCCAAAGAAATTATCTGACTTATCAACATGTTGTTCAGACTGACGATTTTTTTCAAAAAGGATTGTATTGAATTTTGGCTATGAATTACTAGTTAAGCGATTGTCTAATTCATTGAGATAGGAAACTGTCGGGAAATGAAGCAGCCGACTAGTTAAGTACATATGACAAGTTAAAAGTAGGTTGCTGAAACTTAACAAAAAGAGAGAACTGCATATATTTATGAGCACTGTGTTTGTCTCGTAGTAGACCAATGATTCAGTGTAGAGCACCACTTTTCTGATTTAGGTGCTGGTTTGTCAGCTAAATTTGACAAAAATCAGACTAGCGTTCATTGCATCTTTCGTAATTCCTGGAATAGTGATTCTAAGTTTTTGTTCTGCTTAACTACCGATGGAAGGTTCTTGCTTTCTATTTTCCATGGAACTACCTTCATGACAGTTCCATCTTCAGTATCATTTATAACCGCCTGTTATGCAACATTCACTGATATTTCGTCTGCCTGCATTTCGCATTTCAACCAACGATGGACCAAACTTTGTGGAGATTATAACATGATGATATTGATGGCTTCACCATGCCAGTTTTAAAATCTTCAGGCCATGCTTCGGCCAATATCATGTCCATGCACAAAGCCTTATATATTGGAAACAGCTTCTGTCCAATATAGATCTTTACCTAGCCAAGCTCTAAAAAGTGCAAAATTTTCATCACAAGCATGTGAATGACTATTCCAATCACTAAGTTACGAGTTCTAAACATTAATTTCAGACGATTTTGTATCCTTACTCAAAGTTTCAAGTAGTGGAAATAGTTTCCATCCAAAATAGCCATGTCTTCTAAGTCAAATTCCACAAATGTGAAATTTTAATCATAAATCCTGTAAATGACTAGTCATATCACTTACTTTAACGTTTTCAAAGAATCAGTTCATCATCTTAATGCTTCACCAGTTTTACGGATCTCTGCAGCAGTTCATGTAGCTGCTCACAGTCGAGTCGGCATTTGTATTCGAACTCCCATAGCACCGAAGTGGAGTCTTTCAACTCCGACACAAATACACTAACTTCCATAATTGGAGCAACACACAGCATGGATTAAATTTAAATCATTTGTAGATAATGCATGAATGAAATTGAAGTTGAGACTTAACTTAATCTAAGTAAAGGAAATTGAATTGCAAAGTATGAATGCTGCTTGAAAAAATTGCACGAATCTAAACTGAAATATGAAAGTGTCCCGCCACTGATTTACTCAAATATTGCTAAGCGAAAACAAGTTGTGCAGCCCCTGATCTAACGAGTTAACAGTGGCTTACCGTAACTTCACAAAAAAAGAGAACCTGTATGTATCTATGATCACTATAGTTGTTTCGCAGCTGGCCTATGATTCAGTGTAGAGCACCACTTTTTACTGATTTAAGTCCTGCCTTGTCAGCTAAATTTGACATAAATCACAGTAGCGTTCATTGTATCTTTTGTAATTCTTGGAACTACCTTCAAGACAGTTCCATCTTCTGTATCATTTATAACCGCCTGTTATGCAACATTCACTGAAATTTTGTCTGACTGTATTTCACATTTCAACCAACGATGGACTGAGCTTTGTGGAGATTGTGGAGGGCGCATTCGACTTGCCAGCTTGCTTACCTCCTTGAAGTAATATTTCTATGTTTGCTTGACTTCTTATGACTTGAATTTTGGTTGCACTGTAATGCTAATTCCTATACTTTTGCTTATTTCTCTATGACTCATCCTAGTGCTTATGTCTAAATTTCAAATGTCTAGTTGTTACTCTTCGAAGTAGTTTGCTTCTTGTCGCCTCCATAATAAGTTTAGTAAGCAAATTGGAATTGTAATATGTTTTCAATGTGAATCTGTAAACAGGTTTCATTCTCTTGCAGATACCGCCAAATAGTTAAGTTGTTTTCGACACAAGTCGCTTTTTGTGGCGCGTTTATGGATTATAACATGATGATATTGACGATTTCAACGTGCCTGGAATAAAATTCTAGGTCGCTTTCAGCAGCACAATCTGTGTGGAGTGGGTCATAGCTTCATGTGACTCCAGTTTCAATTATTGTCACAATACTGGATAGTGACACTACTCGAATAGCAGTGACACTTCTCATAGGTGCAGCAGTTTGCTCAAAATTCCCTTGCAATTGCGGTGACGTAAATGGCAAATATGGACTGCACACACTATCTTCTCGATATAGTGCCGGACACTCGGCCATGAATGAAACTATTCTCAGAGCACTGGAAAAATGCGGATTTTCGCCAATTATCGAACTAGTTTGGAATGGACAATGGCGATGGGAAGCGGCCAGATGGAGTCAGTGTCTGATGTGGAACGTAACATACAGAGATATGCGCTCTCGAAAAGGACTGCATGAATCAGCCACCAGAGCTGGTTCCACAGCCTCATCATGAGAGAAATCAAACTCGTTCATGTTTTCCCATATAGCTGATCCTTTTCTTTTTCAACTAATCGTGGTGAAAACCTCGCTCGTTGGCCTCATTGACGATGCATTTCTCCAGATCACTTTGCAGATGTCAACCATGCAGAGTGAATCTGTGTTGGTAATGCAGAAAAGGGCATAACTACCTTTAGTTTTTTGCAAGCATTTTTACACTGTTTTGTCCTTGTTGGTAAATATATGTATATCATTGCTTAGCTGTTCGAAAAAGCAGCGACCATTCTTTCATCGTGAATATGTCAAAAACGTTTTAAATCCGTAGGTGTTCTGGAAGGGAGGTTTGAAGTCGTTGCACCTACATGAATCCGGAAGTTGAAAGCTACAAAAGCATGTAGCTATCTCAAAATGCCACTCATTCCGGTATGATATTCACACTCTAAATCGGAATCACATTCCGAAGCTTAAACAGATGTCAAACTAACCTCATCGATTTGGGAAATTGCTGAGACAATTACATACCCGGTAGCAGATAGTACAGGAGCATGCGGCTATCACATTGCGGAAAGCTTAATTTTGTTCATAAGTGTTGCCCTATCCCGTTAATAGACAACAAAACTCACTCTTCTTCCAGAAAAATATATTCTTTAGACCTCAACTTCATGTTTTGATACTCAACTTTCTATGTACTCATTCAATTCAATTCTTCATCGCGCTACATTAATTTGAATTATTCACTGGACTTATTCATTGAACATGAAACAGTCGACGCTGCTGCTACAATTGACAATTCGGAAATTTCCGATATTGGAAATAGCTAATTACAAAATCATCATCGGCATTTTCATCAATATGAATGTAAATTCTGTCATGGTGTATAAACGAACTTTCAAAATTGAACAACTACAACACAACAATTACAACGCAAGTCTGGGTATGTGAGCATATATGCATGTGCAAATTTGGTTTTATGCGACTACATATCATTTTTGTCGATTAATAATAATATTTGTCAAGAACCAAGTGCATGAAAATTGCAGTCACAACAAGTAGAAACTGACAAATGTCAAACCCATGACAGGCTAATGAATGAAACTTCAAAGAACAGTTTACTAAGAATGGATAAAGGTGTTCATGTTTACCATAGGTCCAAGCGCCTGAAATGTTAACCCTTGTCTTGACTTAAGTTTGATAACCTAACCCACTGACCCTTCGTATGCTGTAAGTTGATTCCAATGACGAACGGAGTCAACAGTGAAAAACATCGGTCTGTGTTGGTGATGTACTGGCATCAGCAATTTAAATTGATTCCCACCCTCGACTTTTGAAAAGATGACATATCTTGACAATCATTAAATTGGAGGTTTTTCATATGTGTGTCTTTTGGTATTAAACATATTAGAATTAGACTTGTGCTTCTCAGGAATGGGCCTCTTTTTGATCGGTATTCGGAAGTGCACGGTAGTAGAAACATAGAACACTCGTGATTAGTTCGGATTGCAAACAAAAATTGGATTATCTTCGTAAAGCAATTCCCCTAAAATTGTTTCTTTCATGAATTTAGTTACTTCTTTTTAAAGTGCATCTAGACATTTTTATTGGTGGTAGGCAACAACAGCATGCGGGTGTCTAATTGTCATCAAAATCTGTACCACATTGATTCACGACAGTATCTTTGCAATCAAAATCTGTCCCTAATTAATTCGCGTAAACATCTTTATTATCAATGTTGACTACGCAGAACATGTGTTACAAATCAACTGTTTCATCTGGTAATCTGGTTTCATCAGTTGCTAGGTTGCAGTAGGTACAATATGGGTTTTGCATGACCCAAAAGTAATAAATTATCAAAACCATAGTTCCTAGACATTCACTTTCCACATAAAATCAACAGCATTGGATATTATAACAGAAAGACCACGACCAATTCTATTGGTATTGGTGGTTCTTGCAAAGTCTCAGTCTAACCAACAAGGTTGTTCATGCTATTGACAGGCCTGAGATATATTTAAGATTATCGCGTGTCTAATTGATCTATTAAAAATTCACCAATTGCTTCAAGTCTAGGCTAAATTAAGATCATCAAGTTGAATTTTTGGATGCCTATACATAGATGTCTAAGTAGAGATAATCAATCTGACTTTTGCAACCTGTCATATCCATTAACACCTTCCGCTAATTATTATTTCAGAACATAAATGGGTGAATTAAAGTCAAGCTATCGCTGAAAA
Source organism: Prostheceraeus crozeri (assembly GCA_907163375.1). Classification (NCBI taxonomy): domain Eukaryota; kingdom Metazoa; phylum Platyhelminthes; order Polycladida; family Euryleptidae; genus Prostheceraeus; species Prostheceraeus crozeri. The sequence continues at coordinate 81,427 of CAJQUW010005462.1, forward strand.
TATTTGAATAGCGGTGCTCCTGCTACAATTATTATTGATAATTGTAAATGTCACATCACATACTTTCTTCTAGGCGGCTTGAGTTAGTAGTCATTGTAGCACTCAGATGCAGCGAAATACAAACCGGTGTGTGTCTATTTCAGCATAAAACAAGTCTAGTTGCTTGTAAAAATAATTATGTTTTCACTTCTATGGTTCAATGACAAAATAGAACGCTAACTCATGGAATTTACGGTCGCTAACCCATTTACCGCTGTAATTTTAACGGGCGCAATCATCTGCGAACAGCTGTAAAACACGTGGGTTATCATTTTAAAAATGAATTAAAGCTGCTCGAAGTCCCGAACAATTCGTGCCCACGTCGGGATAGGCGGTTTCAACACGATGACCCTTCTAGCCTTGGTTAAGCTTATCCTGATGTTATTACAATGATATGATAATAAGCATTTTTCATGATGAATTGATGACAGTATATTACACGTGTACTCATTACCTAATGTGCCTCTACAGAAATAAAACCCATTTCATAAATCATAATTTTTAAACATGAAATTGTGTTGATGAAGAGATGAAACCCGCATGAGATGAACAGTCAAATCCTAGGCTTTTATTTGACGCATTGTTCATCAAGATACGTCAAGTTTTAGTGAAAATGTGTGATTATGACTTTAAAAATCTGCTTGATTGCTTACATCGAATAGCTGCTACTATTAATTCAAGTTAAACTGCTTTTGGTTGTGAGTCACTCGCGTATTTGCTACAGCTTTTAGTTTGTGGGTGCGATCTTCGATGAGAATCCGTTGACATGTGTATTTATATTCAATAACATCATACCAGGCAGTCATGGGAAGTACAAATCAATTTTCGAATTATAGTTGTGATTCGTTGATACTGGCTTTGACAGGGCAATCCAAAGTTAGCAATATACTGACGTCAGTCTTCAATACATTTTGCGGTGCATTTCAAACAGTGATCAGTCAGGGGACTTGCTGCATCTCCATTCTTGATAGGGGCGGGTAGGGCACATTGAACATGTTTTTGATCTTTTCTCAACAGTTTGAATATGCTAAATCAAATGAACCAAAATCAAACTCGGATGAAAGGTTGAGGGTATCCTTAGTAATCTCAAAGTTGTTGGACGTTTTTGTGACATTTTATCTCCTCACAATTTTAATTTTAGAATTTCTACCAAAGTTGTTAAATGTGCCCCATGCGTTGGGCACATTGAACGACCCACTGGTGTGGTTACTTTGCGATGTTCATCAAATCTCAAACGAAAAGGGCGTGAAGATCATCTGTGTAACTATTAGAACTAAAATGACAAATAATCGGATAAACAACAAAACTAATATTGCGATTATGATTAAGAAGTTACTACAAAGAAAACAATTATTTAGCGTGTATTATTATTATTCTTGTTTCGAAATAAGTAACATCATTTTATGTTAATTTTATTTGCGAATTTAATGTCAAGTTTATATTTACGAATACGATAATTAATTTTGCGAGAAAAACTATCACTAATAAAATCAATATTTAGAACAGCTTTATTTTCATTAAAATAGTTTTTGATTTACGCGAGCGTTTGTTGATAACGAAATCTCTATCAATGCGACCATTACACTTGAGACGCGATTTGGTTTTGTTTCCAGCTTCGATGTCAAGAGAGTTAGAGCTGTACTTCTTTTATCGAAGCTGTCAAAGGTGTTGATAGTGAAGTTTCTCTTTACATAACTGGAGACCCAACTATCTTTAGTAAAGGACGGGTGCAACTTGACACGATTTCATTTTGATAATAGCAAAAATTAATTTTGCTTAACCCATAGTGAAATCTTATATAATAGTTCAAGTAGTTATTTTCAGGGATATCGGTCGCAAGCTTAGTGTGCTTATAATATTTAGTGAGTTTAACAGTTTTTAGCTTTTAACTCAGTAAAGATGAAGTTTAATAAAGTTTATAGATATAAATAATAATATACAATGAGAAAAGTTTATCCCTTTTATAAATATGTCCATTAATAATATTTATTCTTCTAATTTAAGTCATTTTTTTCTTCTCAAGAACGAGCGATCAATAATCAATGATGTCAAGCAATAATCAACCATTGAAGCAATAGCAAGTATTCGTGTTCAATATAGGTTATAAACTTCTATGTGAAAGTGAAAATACCGCAGTGAGGCCTACACTATCGGCTCTTGGTCTGAAACCAAGGCTAAACGTTTCGGACGAGTTACTGAGTGACAAAGACTTTTGAATTGTGCAGTCGCAATCTTCATCTATCTAAAATTGGTTTAGCAACAACACAACGATGACAAAAACTAAAAACCCTGCATGCAAAAAAGTGCATGGTCCGTTTTGTGGAAGCAGGACTATATTGACATTCACAATTAAACTATAATGTAATCATGCTTCCATTGTTTCGTTGCTTCTTTTTTACACTGATACTGGATGTTATCGAAATAAAAATGAAAATAGGAAAGCCATAACTGATGCAATTGTGAAAAAAATGCGTACACTCAATGTGAACATTTCAAAAGTAAGGGAATGCCAAGTTAGTTATCACATCATTTTATGAAAAAATAAATGGCAATTAACTTTTTGTCTTCACGAAGCTATCTTCATGGAACATAAATATTATAGTTCCGCAGCAACAACGAATTATACAGGGAGCGAGGCCGAAAAGGAGACTTTCACAGAATGATGTAGGTATACACCCTATGGCCACGACGAATCTACACGTCTACCGCGAGTTCTAGTTCCTCTTGTCAAACAGGATCAAAGAAAAACAAATGTTTTCCATTGGGACGCAAATTGAGGTTTTTCGGACAAAATGAAATTTTCTATGTTTTTTCTTATCATTTGAAAAGTATTGTGTCTAGAGCTATAATTTTCGGCATGTAGTAATTAAGAGTAAACAGAGAAAATCGCCTTTTTACCAAAACTTTAATCTGCTTAAAGATTGAATTAACATTCGTTTTTCTTTGATTCTGTCTGACAAGAGGAACTAGCTAGTGTTCGGCAGACGCGTTGATTCCTGGTAGGCATCGGGTGTAGCCTACATCATTGTGAAAACCTCATTTTCGACCTCGCTCCCTGCAGAAGCTTCTGGTTGCCGCACTATTTGTCTGACTTTTAATTAATTAAACATGACCTAACATTTATGTTCCCTGAAGATAGCTTCGTGAGGAAAACATAAATTCATTTACAAATGTAATTACATTTTTTCAGTAACAAAAAATGCAAATTAATTGAAGCATTTTAAAATTTTAGGCATTTAGAAATATACCTTTATGCATATTCTTCATTCACATATCTATAAATGCCTAAAATTCCATCAAGGCATGCTCTTTTCAGTTTTCATTTTGTACTCTGAAGATGACTGCGTTCTGTAGTTGAAATTACTCGAAATTGGTCAATAACGGCTGAATAAATCACATCATTAAGTTACATATACATCAGATGATAATTCAAAAGTAAAGGAATGCCAAATTGCTGCTAATTTGGCATTCCCTTACTTTTGAATCATTATCTGATGTAATTTATGCATGTGTAACTTAATGATGTGATTTATTCAGCCGTTATTGACCAATTTCGAGTAATTTCAACTACAGAACGCAGTCATCTTCAGGGTGCAAAATGATAACTGAACAAAGCATGCCTTGATGGAATTCTAGGCATTTATAGATATGCGAATGAAAAATATGCGTAAAGATATATTTATAAATGCCTAAAATTTCATCAATGAATTCCAATTTTTTATACCCTGAAAATGGGTACGCTCAGTATAGTTGAAATTAATTGGTTCATGATCTAATAAATTAGCATCATATCGGCAATCCTATTTTCACTTTCATTTAGAATGTCTAACCAAAGAGGCATCATCTCTCCGTGATTGCTAGTTGTTTATAATTATCTTAAAAGATTTCCAAATTAGACTTGACATGACCCACCCTCTTAATCATGTTTGCAAGTGGACAGGCATTTGCTATATTTCTTTTTCATGATTGTTAGCTGTTTGTAATTGTCCTTAAAGATTTTGAAAGTTGCGCTATTGGTCCACACTCGCAATCATGTTCTCATATGGATTTATTTGTCATACTTGTACTTCCATTTTTTATACTGATCGTCAGCTGCATATTTGCTTTTGAAAATTTCCAGACTGAACACTTTATCTCCTTCGTAATCATCCTAATTTCGCAATTTGTTTTATGACACATTCATCGGAACTTGTCTAGTGCTCATGTAATACATATGGTGATTCTTGTCGTTCTATTATTTTTTTGCCAGGAAATAAATGTGACATCAGGTCGGGTAATTAATGTAATGCTATTGATTTTAAGCAGCATAATTACATGAAGTGAAGAAAAGCTCATGTCGTTTTCCTATTTTTCATGTTAAATGTACATGTATGTTCCTATTTATTTTAATTATGTTAAATTCTGTAACTTATTTTTATGCGTCAATAATATTCAATATTTTTTTGCATCAAGCATCTTAATGCGCATTTTAGACCGAAGTCGTTGTCTCTCAAAAAGATATCATCAATGGAGACCGGACACTACCAGACCAGCACAGCCGATGGCAAAGAAACATACCACTGTTATGTAGGCCTTTTAGACATTTACTTTTGAGGTGAGTCGCTAAAGTAATTTCTTGTGCGATTATTTGTCACTGCCTCCGAATGTTTTGGTTCTAGCAGCATTGACCTCTTTCTGCTGATAATCTTTGGAACATTTCGTAGCAGGATGACACCGATCAGCAGCATTTTTATACTGTATAAATATTGTAGGGCTATTCTTGCCACTGCCTCCGAATGTTTTAGTTTTAGCAGCATGAGCTTTTCTGATGTTAATCCTTGGAGCATTTCATAGCAGGATGACTTTAATCAACAATATTCATCAACATCAACAGCAAATTTCTTCAATATTCTGCTGCACCGTCAAGTAGGCTATAACTGTAATTTCATCAAAAGAATGTGAACATATAATTAGATGTCGGGGAGTTGTCGGGGAATTGTCGGCGGCAGCTGTCGGGGAATTGTCGGTAGTGTGTCGGCGAAACAGTCGGGGAATTGCCGGCTCACCTATTTCCTCGGCAAATAGTCGGGGAATTAGGACCTTTGCTGTCATTAAGCCGAGTCGGCTTCCCAACAATGGACCGACAGTTTCCGAGTTTTTTTCACCGGGAAGTAGTTTCGTAGAATTTTAACAATTCTCATGATGACCTAAAAGGTGATGCGCTATGAGTAAAATAAGCACCATGATATAGTTACGCTAAACTTATCAAGCACCATGATGTTGTCATGCTAAATTTTACAAGTGCCTAATAGGCAGTTTAGTGAATATGGCAGAATTTGACAAGCACTGATCAGCAACTTACTGCGGTGCTTACAAAGTTATATCATAACTTTTTTCTCGGGTAGTAAGTGTCAGACTGTTGGTCTGATTCCGGCTGAGACCCAATTATGTTACGGACTTTATTTAGACATTGACATGCAGGCCTCGAAGAACCGTAAAAAGTCACGTGACAATGATGGCCCTTAAAAGGAGCAGGAGCAGCGTTCACGTATTGTCGGAATTGATCACGTACGGCTTTGCCGCGTTGAGTCTTTGTCAGCAGGAACAGCGTGAGCAGGTTGGACTATGGCGAATGGCGATCTCCTTGCGAGCAACGGATCTTCAGGTCGAGTTGGCTTTGCCGCGTATGAACAGCATATAAACAGACTGGCGATAGGCGTGCGGCACTACTTGTCCTCAGAGTACGAAGGCGTCCGAGTCCGCGCCAGCGGCTTGCTTTTAGATGATAGCGAGTCCTTCGTTGCGGCAGTGATATCTGGCCTCGTTGCGGTAGTGAAACCTGGCCTCGTTGCAGCAGGGAAACGTAGCCTCGTTGCAGCAGGGAAACGTAGCCTCGTTGCAGCAGGGAAATATAGCCTCGTTGCGGTTAGGAAACAGCTGGGCGCCGTCACAATATACACCTACGTTAATAATCACTACGATACACATGCATACATGTAGGCATATGCATAGACATACAGTAACAATCACTGTGACATAAGTCAGTGGTGGTCAATGCGTGGCCCGCTATCGCTTCTCATATCTAAAGTGGCCCGTTGACATTATTTGAATCAGGAATGCGGGGTCGGAGTCCCGGAGTCCTATCATTTTTGCTGGAGTTGGAGTCCTATCAAATGATCGTCAGCTGTCACTAGTTTTTCTCTAATAGGCCTATTAAAATTGCTATTGCAGGGTACTCGTTATTAAACATAGTAACTTGGAAGAGGCTTTTCGCATAACATTCATGATGCGGTAAACTGGCCTGAATCGGATCAGTCGTGCAAAATTCAACTTGTTGCCCAATCATAATTGGCATGGCGGAAATTATTGCACTTTATACACTTATAGTCTTTTTATATAGTTTTATTATATGCCAAAAATTTGACTGACTTACAGATTCAGTTGATTGTGTCAAACTATATTTTTACAAGATCGTCCATTAGATAGGGTGTTTGTCAACCTTGAGCATCATCATGAATGAGGTTGTCTGGACTATGCAGCTAACCATCACTGAGTTGCCACTTAAAAATTATATATACTTTTACTAAATGAAATGTATAACCGTGGATGGGTGATATCAACTGCATCAAATTTAGTGACTATACTCGTGTTGCAAAACTTTGAGTTGAATCAATAAACTACCATCAACATCAACTTAACAGACGCCATTTTGCGCACAGATCATATGATTCACAGAACAGCAAAATTTAGAGCATCGTGCGCCTTGTCAACAGTCTCACATTTGTGATTGACTGTCTGCTTCCCTAGTTAATAAAGCAATCAGACAGCGACTAGGCATGACGTCTCAACAGTGAAAACGTAGAGTAATTTGTGTGGGAACATCTCGCTCAATTATCATGAAGATGGTGGAATTTCCTGCAGCTGGTGCACTCAATGTATCAGCACAGATATCGGTAAAATAAGAGCATGACGGGCTGTTTTAAGACAAGCGCAAGAGTCACGCGCGTCAACCACGCGGAGTTGATCTTCACTGGCAGATAAAACGTTAAAGAACCATCTAAAGCACAAAAATGTTGCTAAAATAGCGAGCAGATATTCCTTTCTTCTTTTTCCAGGAAATATTTGTACTAGATGCATCTTCAATATGTAGATAAACAATGACTGAGAACCAAATGACACAATTTCTCCACTTTTTCATCTATAAAGTCATATCATTCAGAAATGACACGTTCATTATCAAAATTGATGAGAAAAATGAATAAAGCAGTAAATTTTATGTAGGAATCACTAGAAAAATGGAGTTGTCACCAAATATTTTAGCCACAGTGACTTCTTGAAATTGATGAATATAAATATTTGAAAATTGTCTTGGCGAAAAAAGATGGCGGATTTGTCGCCACAAAAAAATACATTAGAGCAATGGGGAGTTTGCACACTTGATATGTTTAAACACTTTGCTTAAGACAGAAAAGTATATGTTCTCAATTTTTCATTGAAAATGTTCATGTTTGGTGTCCTTTGAATCCTTCCGATGTAAGGAATGCTAATATGGAAGTTTTATTCAAATATGTTCAATAGCTTATTTCAGACTTCTTCAACATTTTTCATAATTAGCGCAAAAGTACACAAATACCATGTAAGGTGAACGAAGGTTCAAAACAAAACAGTTAACGAAGGCATGTCTTTGTTCTCTACACTGACTGCAGATTGTTTTTCTTGCATGTGCACTTTTATTAAATTAGCATTATACATGTACACTGTAAATCGCTCAATACCAATCACATACGAAAGATTAAAATATTTTTTGGTATATTTCTGTATCAATTTGTATGCTTTTCGTATGTTATTTCAAGTGTGGTGTGGCTTTAGTATGCAAAGCTCAAGCATATTTTTCAATAAACTCACATATCTAAAGCATAATAATTTTTGTTCATGGTTGAATACGCACTTCATAAATACTCAATAAGTATTCAACCATCAACAATTACGCCTTATGTAACTTTGAAATGAAGCATACTATCAATCCGAAATAAAAGCACATTATAATTCATGAACGCAAAAATTATTATGTTTGAGATATGTGAGTCAACATGGTTGCATGAACAACATCGTTTGAATGAATTGATATTAACCAACTTGGTTCATAAAGTAGAGATAACCAAGCGTTCTGTTAATGCTACTAGACAAGTAGCAACGACGACATACTCGTAGAGCACAAAATTTACAATATATCTAATCTATTGTTGCATACCGCACTATCACAAAGAAATATTCACGACTGGTATTACTGATTAGTGTTATTTTACATTAGTGTGTAATATATATATTTTTTCTTTGCCATGTGACTTAAAGCTCTACACACGAGATACGTACGAATGAGAATGAATTTGCATCGGGTCTCGTATATGAAACATACCAACAACTCATATTTCAGTGTAAAACAGCCAATCACAGATAGAATAGTTCGTATCGCTACATACCAATTTCATACGAAAGTAAGTGAGACTTCGTTTGAAAAACATACCAGATCTCTGTAAACATGCGAGAATCTCGCATCAAATGTTGGTTTCAAATTGTAAGTGAATTTGGTATATGTTTGTCTGTAATTTTCGTACCCAGCGATTTACAGTGTAGTATTCTTTCAAAATGCTTTTATAAATAAAGAGAAATGATCATAGACATGAATATTTACAAAGTAACCTGATGCGCTGTGGGTAGTCTCCTACTAACTACTATCGTTTAAGTACCGTTGTCATGATGACACCTGTCAACGACGTCCTGCTATTATCAATATCCATGGCCATTCTAGCCCTTTATTATTATAGCATCTGATTTCTATGATGGCCACATTTCACTACTTTTGCATTCATTCATTCATTCATTCTTTTGCATTTCAGTACTTTTTGCTGAATAAGAAAAAACATAAAAAATACATTTTGACCAAAATTTTCAATATTGGATTAACCTACATGTATGTTTTTGTTTTATCCTGTCTGAAAACAAGAGAGACGAAGTAGAACTCGGAAGATCGCCAGATTCGTAGTTCTTGTTACCGGACTATTGCGTTAAAAGGTTCATGTAGACCAGAACTCGGCCACAATTCTTCTTAGTGGAGTTGTGGAGAACAGTAGATGAAATTCACAATGGACGCAAAAAGGCGCTGCAGTATACACGTAGATGCAGATATTGTATAATGTACAAATTCCTACCTTATGCAGTTATCTGCAAGATCTCATTTAGACCTTCATTTGTCACACGAGCATGTACAGTGTCGATGAAAAGTAGCCTGAGCTGTGAGTTCTGCAAACTAGTAATTGTATGCTTAATTAAATTCATGCACACTTTCTATGGTTTCAAGAACGTCTTACCATTTTGTCAAGAGATTGTAATTTTTCATTTTCATCAGTAATATATTCAGGTAAGAGGCTTCAGTCTGAATCAGGGATAGACCAAATGGAATTCAAAATATCATAATATCAAAACGTATATTTCTCAAACAGAGAACACAGTGATGATGACATGGCCTGTGATATGAATATGTACAAGTTCATTAAATAGTCCGGCAGTAATAGCGACTTTCTGGAGGGAACGAGGCCGAAAATGAGACTTTCCCAGAATGATGTACACCCTATGCCTACTACGAATCTGTGTCTGCCGGTACAGTGTGTACATCATTCTGTGAAAGTCTCATTTTTGGCCTCGTTCCAAGCAGAAACTTAATCTAGTTGCCGGACTAAAAGCAAAATGACAATGAATGATGTGATGATATAATGGTGCTGTACATTTAGAAGTATGAATTAGAAATTTTAGGACACTGGAAGAGCTGCATGTATGTTACAACACGAATGGCATTTGGTCAATCACTGTATGAATCACATGGAATGTAATGGGAAATCATGAATATTTATCAGTGGAAACGGCCTCATATCACATTGAGTTTATATTTAATTCATGACTTCCGAAAGCACAGTTCATTCCCGCTTTATAAATTCCAGTTATTGAGAGGTCCGGAACAACATTTTCATGGGACAACATTAAGCATTTGATCAAATGATACATGCATACAATGCGAAGCAGTTTAGATTCAAAGAATCTTGCCTGAAAAAGCGCATGCAAATTGTAGAGCAAACTTGCTAGCACACTGCATGTTTCGCACCTCGTAAAATGTCAGCTGCAGGATATAGATTGACTTAAATCTTGATTGTGATGTCTCGTACTTCATTGCAGTTAAGTAGTGGCCCTTTTCTCTGCGTCGAAGTTAAAGTGGCAAACAGAAATAGATCGAGATAGATTTTCGAGAGATTACTAGGAAAAAAAACAGAGATAGATTTTCAACATGAAAACAATAACACTTTCATGAACTGTGAATTAAATAAATCCAATAAAATAATAATAATAAACTAGAGTGTCCAAAGTCTGTTGTTTTATCATTTTTAGAAGATGATAATATTTTGATATCAAAAATCGTTCACTTATTGCTAATTGCGATTTGACGCAAAGAGAAGGGCTTGTGTTTATGTGACAATGTCTTGACTTTGTTCTGACGTCTTGTAATTCTTTTAAAGAATTTGCTTAATTTCACATATCATGCCGCCATGTTCGAGTATTTTATTTATGGCTTTTTTTAAGATGTGGTAATCAATTCGTCAATTTTACGTGAAGTTTTAATGAGGGAATGAAATTCTTGAATCTCTCTTTTGAAATTCTTGATATCATTCTTGAAAATGATGAATACTTGAATGCAGTATAAATACATGTATATACAAGCATTCACAAAAATGGGCAGCAATTATTGAAAACAAAGACTTTTTTATTAAAGAACAAAGAGGCAAGAAAAAGTAGGTTGAGGAAATAATGCACATGCTAAGTTATTACAGAGTTTATGTGGTTTCATCCAACCATTGTCGAGTGCAGTGTAATAATAGATTGACTATCGAAGCATTTCGTCAACAATCATTTTGAACCTCCCGACTTCTGAACCAACTTTTCTATCGTTAATTTCGTTTTGGGCATCATTGTCTTTAAGAAGTCTTGCCTCCTATTCAAATTTTGCACTTGTTTTCCAAATATCAATACTATCACAGCATCTAAGAATTCAAACAATGATAAAATAGAAAATCCAACGAAGACAACAAGGAGGATAGCTAGATCAAGAACAAGTTTCTCAATGGTATAAGTCAATTCATGAGTCACTAATGTCCTGCTCGGGACTTCAGATGGACTGATGTTTATTACAGCAATATTTTTCTGATAGTAACTAGCTGTGGGGGTAAACGGTACACTTTTCCAAGACCTCCCAAGTATTGCAAGAGATCCTGTTTCAGCTAGAGCCTGTATTCGACGGGACATGATCATTCTTGCATTCATTTCAGCGACAACGGCATTGTCTAAAGACGATATTGGCATATAATTGTAGTAAATTGTGTAATTTAGACTTTTGCATCTTCGGAAATTTGAGCAGTTATATTGAGACTTTGGGCGTCCAGTTTCCACATCATACAGCTTATCAAAACATCTTGCACCATCTACTGCATCAACGATCCTCGGATTACCTTTCAACTCAATAGCATTCATTAAAGCATTGAAATATTGATCTTTGACTAAAGTCCAATTGTGCAACGCTGCCAAAGAGATATTTTGTTTCATCATCTCTTCAACCCCAAACGAAAAGAGAGACCTTAAGGCAGGGACTTCACAAAATGGAGAACCCTCATCTGACGAGAGTTCTCTCTGGAACCTTGCAAGTCGGGTGTTAGTTAATGCCGTTACCGGCGAATAGCAGTTACACTTGTCTTTAACTTCTGCTGCAAATGTAGCTTGAATACATGCCTCTTCATCTTTTATGAAGTGAAATGACACATTTGTGAATGCTCCAGTTAAGTTGCTAAAAGTTATAAATTCGCTGTCAGAGCTTGAATTACAAGAATCCAGTCTGCCCTCCTTCGACTCAAACTTGATGTTATAAATGCCTGGTTGATTGATTGAAACTGTGTTTTCAGTAAGCTTGGGGTCACCCATGCGTGTGACCGTGTTCTTCTCGTGTACATGCACGGCTATGCTTGACTGGAAGTTATCTAAACTGGAATTGAAGTCATCAATAAGATCGGAATTTAAGCGAATCCATATCGATAAGCGATCTCGTGTACTTTCTATCATTCGTTTGACATTGATTTTGATGCAAGACTGAGATCCCATTTGTATTTCAGTGAAATTACACGGCAGTCCATTGTATTTGCAGTCCAGTAAGAAATCATTCACAGGCTTTAATTCATAACTGAAATAATTCGCTCTCGTATTCGGTACAATAGTAGATCGATCAAACCCACTATCTATTAGACGTACAATTGGACCTCCAATTGGAATGTCAGCGGAATTGTTGACTGGACTTCCAACTGGACTTCCCATTGGAATGCCAGCGGAATTGCTGACTGGATTTCCAACTGGACTTCCCATGGGACTGCCAACGGGATTGGTGAATGGATTACCCATAGGACTAATAGGCGATATTAGAATGGGACCCCTTGAGTGCAGGCTATTGGTGAAGAAATCAAAGTCTGTACTAGTGAACGGATCTTCGAAAATCATTCTTCCGAAAGTGTCGAGAGTACTCTGAACATGAATTTGACTAAACTGAAGCCCCATCTTTTTGAGAGTCTTCCTTTGAAATGTCACTGCATCATTTGGAGTAAGGTATATAGAATCGCCAACTGCACTGTAGGGAGCAGGTCAAAGTTCGTATATTCTTGAATTTCCGTTTTTATTGCGTAATGTATTTGCACTGAAACACAGAGACATTTGAGGATATGGATCAGGTGAATTCACTCGTTTCAAGACAACGTGTTGTTCTTCCGTGAGATACAAATTCACTTTGATGTACATCATGTATCCAGAACAAGCGAGAGCTCCAAGGAACAGGAGAAACCATGTAAATTTACCTGTGGAGAAAAATGAATTGTGCATAAGTTAGATAGTCTCCGCAACGTATTTCTTTAACTAACAACCAGTAGTGTTTATCGGAAGCCATCTTCCGGGGATCATGGTAATGAATATAAAGTAGTCACCCTGATCTTGATCAATCGAGGTCCATATTTTGATTAAAATATTTGCTTCGTTTCACCCACTCATGTTTGGCAAAATAAAAATGAGAAGTGTGTGCCTAACCGAAACATTTTTCTGGTGAAGGAATGCATGAATGCTCACTCATCTCAACAAATCGTTGTAGTGGTAATGAATGACCTGCAGCTATACCCGTGGTTCAGGATGCAGATAAAGATATTTGTATTTTGCACCTCACTGTTAAGGGTAGCTACGGTAAAGAGAAACTTCGTCACGGTTACAAAGAGTACAGGTAACGGACGAGTAAGGGTAGAGAGAAACGGGAGATTACTGGTAGGATGGGTAAGGATATTTTCGAGCAGGCATGAGATGGACTACTGCGAGAAGAATGATAGTGAAAATCGAAGGTCATTCGTCGTTCGTTCACTGGAAGCTTTTCTATTATGGGTTATTTTGTGCTTCATCAGATGATATCTACGCATGTACACTACAATGTAGTCTACGATTTATAGAAATCAGTTTAATTCGATTCAGACTGAGATAAATTGCATTCGAACTTTTGAGTGAATAAATGATTGAGGTCATCAGCCGTTCACTTTTGAGCGAGTGAAGTGAGTGAACAGGATATTCCACCTACTACCACTGAACAGAACGAAGAATTCACCGAATTTGCCGTTTTCAGTTCATGCACAGTTCTCAATTCTGAATATTATGTAGTTGAACATTGAAATTCCAAAATTTAGATGCCAATGCCTGATTGCATTGATAGCATTGTTGATCTTTCAGCAGGTTGTGCGTGATTACTGCATATCTTCTAATATACGCCGGATCTCTAATAGACGCCGAGTTAATATGATAATGAATAAATAGACACCGGGTCTCTAATCATTCCTGATTTTAGTGAGCATCACGCTGTGATCAAGAGACTAGGGAAATCCAAACCTGGATATCCTCAAATTGTAAGGGCATCTTTTAGATACATTAGTCATCGCCATAACATTCTCAGAAATGAAAATGTAAGGTTCCACGTACCCGGGTCGCTATGATTGAAAATATGAAAGAATACCTTCTTCTTCGGGTACGGTATATTAAATAAAAAATCAAATTTTCCTGACGTTTGGCCGTCCGGCTCGGTCGCAGGAATCGAAGAAACGGTTTCTTCGATTCCTGCGACCGAGCCGGACGGCGAAACGTCAGGAAAATTTGATTTTTTATTTAATATACTGTACCCGAAGAAGAAGGTATTCTTTCATATTTTCATTCTCAGAAATCAGCGAACTATTCGTAATTCTTAAGATGATTTCAAGAATATATACGTAAACAAAGGCAACTCATTCCTGATGAGAAAGGAAGATAAACGTTTGCGAGATCGTATGAAAGAGCTGAAATCTCAAAACCTGACGACGAATGTCAAAATTTATATGAAATCTGGTAAATTGATGAGGAACGATGATATCATTGATCGGTTTGATATATCTAACCAACTTTTCTGACTTCGTGATACTGTCCTCACATCAATTGATGTTCTGAAATCGTATGTTAGATTTGTTTAAAAGCACTATACATGTCTTGACAATTTGTCTTGGTTTTTAGTATCTATAAGTAATTCTTCTTCTTATTCAATGGATGAATATGTTCAGTCATCTAGTGATGTATCTGTAAAGTCTCGCTTGCTGAACAGGACATTTAAAGAAAATTTAAAATGTGTTTGTTTTAATGCACGTTCTCTGTGCAATAAACTGTCAGATTTCCATGTTTTGCTCGACTCATATGAATATGACATTGTAATGATAACTGAAACGTGGCTTGATGAAAAGATAACTAATTCATTTTTGACTCAGCGGTTTGATTATGATATCATAAGAAAAGATAGACATTTTCACAGAAGTGATGGTTGTGCAGTATTTACAATAAATGTGTTAAATGTCAATCCAATAGCTCTTCCAAGTGAATTTGACGATCTTGAAGTTGTAGCTTTTGATTTAAAGTTATCGAGATGTACTGGTTACCGCATATTTTGTGTATATTTTCCTCCTGATTGTACGAATAATGAAATGAAAGTCAAAAATCTTTGCGCCCTACTTGAATATGGCTCTCGTTCCGACTTCCCTGTTATATTTACGGGTGATTCTAATTTTTCATCTATTGACTGGTCAATCCCACGATGTATTGCAGACAATCTTCACAATCGCTTTCTTCGTCAGTGTTTGAAACTGAATTTTACACAACTAGTCAGTGAACCTACACGGTTGCAAAATATTTTGGATCTACTCTTGTGTTCAAATCCCCGTAGTGTGATTGAAGTTGTAGTAAACGCTCCCTTTCCGACAACATGTGATCATTGTTGTGTGTGTGTTTCCGTCTCGATGGCTGTATTTTAAGTAGGCCTACTGTTGTTGATGAACCATATCCAAATTTTTATAAAGCTGATTATGGTTCCATAACTAATGTTTTGAAAAACGTTGACTGGGAAAGTATGTGTCATCGTCATGCATCAAATGTACAGGCTCCCTGGGATAGTGTTTGTGTTGTACTAGATGATATTATTGCTGATCCTAGAGTAGTAACCCCGTGGCAAATTCACGCGCAAAATGTGAAATGCTGAGTTATCATGCTGACTCAGCCCCCCCCCCTCTGGCAAGAAGGTGAGGGAAGTGGCCAAGGATGTGTTGGGAGGAATGGGTCCGTGAGGAGGAAACGGGTCCCTCCCCCCCTCTGGAAGGAAGGAAGGAGTGTTCGGGTAAGGGTTGGGAAGGAAGATGATAGGAATGTGTGAGGGATAGAGTGTGGAAAGGATAGATGTTGGTGGTGTTGGGATGAGAAAAGTTGGAAATCGACAGGAAGGAGTGCTCGGATGGGAAACCGGAGTGCAGATTCGGACTCTACGTGATATTTTGGGTTAGGAAGGATGTTTCCAGCGACATTGGAGAGAAAAAGTTTTGAGGACGTCCCCCCCCTCCTGCCAAACTTCCAACTTTGGTGTGAGAGATCGTAGAAAGTCGTGTAATAGCTCATTTGAAAGCTGAGAATGAGAAAAAAGCAGTGGAAAGCTCAGTTTGGACTAATTTTCTTGGGTTTAGGGAGGGAAATGGCAAGAAACCGTCAGAGTTGGAAAAGGCAGGTGTTGGAGGTTTTGGGATGAGAAAAGTCGTTTTTCGGGCAGAAGGAGACTTCGGATTGGAAACCGGAGTGCAGATTCGGACTCTACGTGATATTTTGGGTTAGGAAGGATGTTTCCAGCGACATTGGAGAGAAAAAGTTTTGAGGACGTCCCCCCCCCTCCTCCTGCCAAACTTCCAACTTTGGTGTGAGAGATCGTAGAAAGTCGTGCAATAGCTCATTTGAAAGCTGAGAATGAGAAAAAAGCAGTAGAAAGCTCAGTTTGGATTAATTTTCTTGGGTTTAGGGAGGAAAATGGCAGGAAACCGTCAGAGTTGGAAAAGGCAGGTTTTGGAGGTTTTGGGATGAGAAAGTCGTTTTTCGGGCAGAAGGAGACCTCGGATGGGAAAACGGAGTGCAAATTCGGACGTTTTGGTCAATGTTGGGTCTAGGAACTTCTTCCCAACTCAATCGGAGAGAAAAAGTTCTGACCCCCCCCTCGGCAGCGATCTTCCAACTTTGGTTGTAGACATCGTAGAAAGTCGTGCAATAGCTCGTTTGAAAGCTGAGAGTGAGACAAATTCAGTGGAAGACATGGCTTGTTCGTATCTGCCTTCGTTTAGAGGTGAGATGCTATTGAAATTTTGGGACATTGACGAAAAAACGACAGAGTTAGAATGTTTATGAAAATCGCTCTAGTGGGTGAAGCAAGCCTCGGACGGGAAAACAGAGACCAGATTTGGAATCAGCGTCAACAATCTTTTGACCCCCCCCCCCCTTATTGATTGCATATTCACAGGGTATATAAGAATGGGATCGGGAGAGGAATTTAACTAAGTTGAGAAACTGACTACAGGTAAGTCGTTTCTCTTGAGTTCCGATATCGGACTTCTGACTTTCCATTGCTGATATCAGCTAAGGTGTCAGACTTATAGGTTAGTCAGTATAACATGACTGACCATTTGATGATAGTAGGCCGAAATCTTCAAACGGCTATAACTTTGCTTCTACAAGTCCTTTAGACTTGATTCAAAAAACATTCGACAGCTCTTGCTGTGCTGTAGGTGACAGACTACTTATAAACGTTTTATGAGTAGTACTAAAATACGGAAAAATTTAAATTCATATTTAATGATATTAATTAAAGTTTTTGAATAAAAAGCAGTCGTTTATGAGTCTCTGTCACTTGGGTCGTTTCCTCTTGTAAATAACTCCACCGGTTTTCATGTCAAAACTGGGCCCGGATACCAACACAGTGATATGACGCACGCTCTGTCCACTCGAGTTGGATTTGTGGATCGAGGCCTTGGAGCTGGGATAAGATCCCCTCTGAGTAATGCCTGTAACGGATTCAAGAGCTTAACACCCAAACGGTTGCTGGCTTACTATCAGGCCTTCTTCGTCTAGCCTCAGTAACTCAGGCTTGGCAACGTCTATCGTTTGTCATTGTAACTTGGTAAAAATGGGACGGTTACTACAAGCATTGACGTCAAACCTTTTCACGTCATAGGAGAATCCGTCTTTGTGTTGGGAGTTGGTAACAGAAAGCACGGTGACTGCCGATGCCCATACATGGTAAAACTGCTGTTTTCAAGTTAAAAGCATGTCAAAATAAGGAAGGTCTGAATCATGGCTTTGTGCTCCCCGGGTATATAAACCGCGACTTTTCTCTAGTCTTCACTCCTGTTTCAAATTGCAAGACGAACGGTGAGTGCTCTGACAAGGTTTGCTATCAAACTTTGGGATTTAGGATAAAGCTAGGAATCATACTCTTTAAATTTTATTCCAACGTTTGCTATCAAATGTTTGGTGACTTAGTCTTTCAATGCATATCAGCAAGTAGTATCCTATAAACACTTGCTATCAAATTTTACTCTATCTTTACAGAATTATCATGACAAAACCGAGCAATCCTAAGATGATGGTTGGCAAATGCAGTTCCGGCAAGATTGCCAGAGGGAGTGAACTCAAGAAGCATTTAAAAGCAAAAGAGGGGACGATGGGCCATGAGAGGAAAGTGATGTTGAGGTTGTGTGTGTCTGGTCGGAAATGTGTGATGGGGGATGAGAAGGAATTTATCAAGGCGCATTTACAGTGTGAGAGTGAGAACATCGGAGAGAAGGGGTTCAAGACGTGGTTTGAGGGAGAGTTGTTGGAAAGGGAAGAGGTGAGGAAGGCGGTGGCAACGATTGAGGACGTGGTTGGGGAGATAGTGGTGACGAAGGCGAGTGATGAGAGTTCGAGTGAGGAAGTTGAGAGCGAAAATGAAGAAGAAGGATGATGTTGATTTGGATGCGGTGATGGAAGATTTGTTGGGGGATATAGCGGATTTGAAGGAAGAGTGGGAGGGGAAGGAAGTGGCTAAGCCGATGGCAGCGTCATCGCCACGGCAGAAAGAGGGGTATGATACGGAGGCATTTGTGAGGACGAAGGATCGTGTGATGGGTTTGGAAAGTAATAATAGAAAAGTTTTGAAGTAGAATGAAGAGCTGATGGCGAAAGTTGAGGGGTATAGGGCAACGAGGGAAGAGTTGGAGAGCTTGAGAAAGAAGGAGAAGGAATGGATGGCGGAAAGGAGAGAGTTGATGAGGAAGGCAGGTTTGGTGGAGAGTTTGCAGGCGAGTGTGTCGAGGAAGGATGAAGAGATAGAGCGGATGCGAAGCGTGGTGAAGGAGACGGAGGAGGTGAAGGGTATTAATAAGAGGTTGACGGGTGAAGTTGAGCGACTGCATGAGCGTTTGAAGTGTCGAAAAAGGAGAGTATATGAGGTTCATCTTCCCCTCTTTGAGAATAACATATGTGATGTCCCCACAATCTCCAGCGATTTGAACGAAACGCAGTTGTGTTACGAGGGGGATGGAGTTCACTCCCTCCACATGACGATGAATATCAATGGAGAGCTTGATGACTTCGTCGTCAGAAAAGTTAGAAAGAAGGTTCCGAGTAAGTCTATTCAACATAATTATATTTTGTAGGTCATCTAATCTCCTATTATTTTCCTTTCAGAGTGTTTGCAGTAGTAGTGTCGGTGGACGGAGAACGACCCATGGACTCTTTTAAGGGCCAACCTTCTAATGCAGCTAAAGCGGTCCCAAGCCCGCCACATATCTTCGGATATGGAATGCAGAGGGGAAGAAAAATGATGAATGGAATGAAATGGGAGGACACTCATGCGCCACACGCAACACATCACAGACTTCTCTCTTTGCTAGTGAACAAGCTCTTGTCAATGTCGTACAAAGGTTTTACTGCAGCACAGGTTGATGTATAGTTAGAAAAGTTTGATCATGACGTTTATTCATAAGTCTAGTCAGAAAGTGTATCATGGTTTGCAAAAGTTTTACTACCACACAGGTTGATGTATAGTTAGAAAGTTTGATCATCGAAGGTTTATTCGCAAGTATAGTCAGAAAGTGTATCATGGTTTGCAAAAGTTTTACTGCAACACAGGTTGATGTATAGTTAGAAAAATTTGATCATGATGTTTTATGAAACACAAATGTCATGAAATGCAAGCGTTAGTGTAGTCAAATAAATTACCTCGACGCACGTTTGTGAAAATAAAGTTTGATCATTGACGTATGACTGACCAAACTCACCACAGCACTAGAAAGTTTATCGAAAAGGTTTTACTGCATAGTGTAGATTGTCTTGTAACTTACTTTCACAGTGTTAGAAAGTTTTATTGAAGACAGTTGTCAAATGTTTCCTTATTAGAAAATTCAAACTACATGACTGTTAGATTAGCTTCATCAGGTTTACTAAAAGCAGTTTTCTACTGCAATGAGAGTTTAGAATGTTATATGAAAACAGTGTTCACCACAGCACTAGAAAGTTTAGCACAACACAAGTGTCATGAAAAATACTTTATTTGGTCTTTGATTTAACATCATTGAAACCCACTTTACTAATAGCAATGACAATATGCTTTATTTTATTCAGAAGCAAATGATCGCCGTAACCATGAAAGTTGTCTATCCGAGAAATAATCTTCCGCAGATGTCGTGTATAAAACTCAGAAGCATCAGTAACATATTCTTGTCCGTAGGAAGGAAATTGAAAGTCAACACTTTCCGCTACTTCACCATCTGGAAAATGAATGTAATTGATATGTGCAATAAAATGAGCCTTGATGAGACTGTCTTCGAAATAAGATATCAACTCCGTCAATATTTTTCGTGTGCAGTCTAAACATGCTTCTAATTCTGTCTCCTCCCTTTGAAACTCAAGGATGTAATCTTGTATTAAGCCTCCGAAGCATTTTTGATGAAAACGAATCGAGCAATCATCATGTTTCAATGTATTGACTTCAGGTGTCATGGTTGAGTCTATTGCTAAACAACATTTTTGCCTAACACGATTTCAATAACGCGTTTCAATTGTGCGTGCGCACATCGGGAACTCTAGCTCGTCTGTGATTGGACGAGAGGTCTCGTCCATTCACTGCTTAAGAAAATCTTATAAAAAGTAGTGCACCAGCTCTGCTCTTCACATTTATCTTTCACAAGGTGAGTGTCGGTGAGCTCCTGCTATCAGGTTGTTTTGACTTGCTATCAAGTTGAATAGTCTCTTGCTACCACATTTTCTGCTCATAAAACATATCATCGCTGTAATACCTTCTTTGCTCGAGCGTTCCTTCGGGACGGCGGGTACTGCCGTAGAGGGATTGCGTTGCACGGGTTGTTCGTCGTTTGTTAGACCGAAACCTCTGAGCCGTTGCTCATGTTGGGCGTTCGACTTCATACTCAACGTGACACTTTCTCTCGCCAAGTCAGAGTATTTTAGCCATTCGACAAAGGTTAGTCTTTATGATGTGGAGTAGAGTGAAATGTAATTCATTAGATGTCACTTCAATGATTGTTCCCAAACGTTGACTAGGCAAATGAAACGATTCTCATCTTTCCTTTTCAGTGATTGAAATCTACTAACATAATCTGCTGTCTGTAATCGAACAAAAATGGAATTCGCAAAAATTGAGAACTATCGAATTGCTGCTGAGATGGAGAAAGCCACCATCGAGCAATGTAAGTATTTGTATCAAGGTTGACTCTATTACTAACATCATTAGGGTAGACATCTTCATTAAAATCAAGAGCCCTTCCCTTATTTTGTTCATGTTTAAACCAAATCCAAATTTTACCTCTGCTCATCTTTGCTGTCATTCCTTTTCAGTGCATGAATGCATTCGTAATGGGGAACCCGTCCCCAAAGGAGCAATCGGGCAAGCCTACGAGCGACTTGGCAAGTGTAAGTATCCTCACCTATGAGAGTTGGAATGTCATGTTTTAGCACTTCTGCATCCGTATAGCTTACTCTCTATCATTATTATCTCCGCAACCTCTAATCTCTTTCCTCTCTACAGATATGGCGAAGAAGAAGAAGTGGGAGGAAGCCGCGAGGCGGAGATTCGAAGCTGAATTTCCGGCCCTACCTTCCCACTCATCTACCTCCGCCCAAGCTGCGACCCCTCTCTCGGGCATCGTTATCACCTCACCTCCAACGCCACCAGCTCCAGTACCTGCGCCCGTCCCTGCGCCAGTCCCTGCGCCAGTCCCTGCTCCTCGCCATCACGCCCCTCCGACACCGAAGCCCAGGACCCTTCCACCCTCGGCTCGCGTCCCTCCCCTGCCTCCTCCGCGACCATCCTTGCTGCCGGAGTTACAGTCCTTGGATGGTAAGTAGTCGTGATTGGGAAATAAGGGGATAGACTTCAAACTTGGAATGTTTATCATGTTACTAATCTCTTTTCTCTTTTTCTCAACAGATCTGGCGACCTACCTCCTGGACGGCGAAGTTCCTTCCCGTCCCATCATCATCCCGGCATCACCACCACTACCTGCAGCGGCCGACCTCCCTCTTTTCTCCATCAAGTCGGTGGAGAGATTGTTGGAGCAGGAGGAGCTAGCGATCGTCGGAGAGGAGAGGGAGATGGATATCGAAAAGAAGGAGGACTTTCAATGTCAGCGGTGTGACAGGGTCTTCGCCTCAGCCTACAGTTTGAGACGTCACACCGCTGGCCATGCCTGCAGGGGAGGAAAACGCCGACCGATCCCTCAACGACCCAAGTGTGAAGGTTGTGGACGCACGTTCTACAACAGCGCCAACTTGCGAGTCCACATCGAAGGCGGCTCCTGTGGCAGTGTGAGGCAACCACCAACGTCATCAGGTAGGAAGCATTCTTCATCGCACGTCGGCTTTTCCTGTTCTTCGTGTCAGAAGACCTTTCCTACAGAGTTTGTTCTTTCTTCGCACACACTCTGTCACACTCATCCCACTGAGCTTTACACTGACAACAACGTCACTCTAAGGCTGAGCAAGTTTTCCCTTGAGAGGCTCGTTCGCGATTATGAGTTAGAAAACTCTGAAGCTGTGCAGGACATTCATCCTTTCTTGATGAATCATATAGGCCTAATTCATCAAATGTTGGCGAGCTTAGATAGATTTTTACTTAAGGGCATATTCTATCTCACTGCCCGTTTCAATAAGGTAGACAGTAGCACGGGAGAAGTAGAGTCCACTGTGACCATTAGGATAGCCTCCTGTGTTGCTGATCTCATAGGTGATGTAAACGAGTGGGTAGAGAGACATGCGACCTATCTCGTCAGCAATTTAAATAAATTTAATGAAAGAGACAGCGGTCTGCTCTTTGATGGGATAGAGAAGGTAGACATCAAAATAAATCTTTTAGAAAATTTACAACTGAGTGGTTGTTTCACCCTCCCCAAAGCACTGGCTGACAAAAAGGCTGTCGTCAATGTAGAATGTCAGTCCCAGTGTTTCAAGTATGCCGTCCTCTCCATTCTTCACTATAATGATATAGATAGGGATCGTCAAAGAGTCACCAAGTATCGTAAATGGGAGGATGAGCTTAAGTTTGATGGGTTAGATGTCAACACACTAGATTTTAAAGGCATCGCCCAATTTGAAAAATTGAATAACATTAAGATTGTCATCCATCTCTGGGAAAAAGGTCTGAAGGGCGTTAGGTATAAAAACCGCCAAAGTAACTTCGACCAGGTTGTCAATCTCCTCCTACTCTATAGCGACAACCACCCAGAATGGCATTATTGTGGCATTCCCAAAATTTCTAGATTGTATCACCACCAGCAAAGTTATGACAACAAACATTATTACTGTGATCGCTGCACACGACGCTTTAGGTCAAAAGCATTTTTTGAACAGCATTACGAGTGGCGCTCTCGGGGTAAACTTCAAATGGAAGTCATGCCCAAAGACAAATTTTATAGGTATGAGGAAAACGGCAATGAGCTCAGTCCCATATGTAAAATCTATGCGAACATTGAATGTTATATTGAACAAGAAGACCTAAGTCATGAGCCAGCAGCCATTGCCTGCTATAAAGTTTGGCATCCATATTATAGGAATCAAAATAAAATGCATGTGTGGCAAGGCGAGGAGTGCGTTGAAAACTTCCTCAACTTTTTAGATAGGAAAGCCCGTTTTCATCAACGCTATGAAACGGAGCTAACTAGGAAACCCATGTGCTTCACAGAAGCCGATGAAATCAAGTTTGATAAGACCACGGAATGTCCCCGCTGCTGTTCATCCTTTCATGATCAGCAACATAAGAAAGTGAGGGACCATTGCCATCTCAGTGGTAAATTTAGGTCTGCCATATGCAGTAAATGCAATATGAAACTTAGGCTCAAACGGCGAACGCTCCCCGTCATCTTTCATAACTTCAAATGTTATGATGCTCGCATCATCATTCGCCATGGATTCGGTAAAATGAAATCTTGTCATCCAAAGTGATCGCACAAAGTAAGGAAAAATTTATGTGCATCACTGCTAAAGTCCAAGTCGATAAGACGAAGGAGGGGAAGCCTGTCTTCTATGACATAAAGTTTCTAGACAGTTTCCAGTTTATGTCTTCTTCCTTAGCCGCGTTGGCTAATAATTTAGAAACACTTCCCCTCACTCAACATTTAAAGAAAGACTATCCCAACATAAGTGATAGTCTGATACGACGGAAGAGGGTGTTTCCTTATAGTTATTTTAGTTCAATGAATACATTGAAAGAAACATCCCTTCCGTCCATCGATAAATTTAAAAATGATTTGACGGGTGAGGACTGTTCGCTGGATGATTATAGGCATGCAGAGCACGCATGGTTAGAATTTAGGTGTCGCACGTTTGGTGACTACATGCTTGCCTACTTAAAATTAGACGTCTATCTGTTGGCTGACGTGTTTGAGACTTTTAGGAAAGTCACATTAGAACAGGACGCCTTAGAACCCGTCCATTTTGGTAGTCTGCCGGGTCTGTCCTATCAGTCAGCCTTCAAGATGACGAAAGAGAGCATTCATTTACTGCAAGATGCAGAAATGTATACGTTATTTGAACGTGGTATTAGGGGTGGCTTGACATTTCTTAACAAACATGTTGTCAACAGCACCCAAGACATAGGATCGACCACGCATTTAATGTACATAGACCAAAGTAATTTGTATGGGAGTGCACTCTCCAAGCCTTTGCCACAGTCTGACTTCCAATGGGTAGAGCCCCATGACATTGAACACTTCTCCAATCCAGTACACATCATGGCACTGGGAGATGAGGCCGACATAGGTTATTTACTTGAAGTCGACCTCATCTATCAAGACTGCATTAAGAATAGGACCGTTGATTTTCCTCTCGCACCCGAATCTGGCATAGTCAGTCCA
Source organism: Prostheceraeus crozeri (assembly GCA_907163375.1). Lineage (NCBI taxonomy): Eukaryota > Metazoa > Platyhelminthes > Polycladida > Euryleptidae > Prostheceraeus > Prostheceraeus crozeri. The sequence continues at coordinate 106,284 of CAJQUW010005462.1, forward strand.
GATATGTTCTCTCCCTTTATGGAAGAACACAATAAGCAGCATGAGGCGGAAAATGACTTAAAGTATAAAGTCACTAGGAAGTTGTTGCTCACCCAATTGAACAAGCAGCATTACATCGTGCACTATTCCATCCTCAAATTCTATCTAGGTAAGGGGATGCAACTTAATAAAGTCCATCGCGCTATTCAGTTTAGGCAGAAGCCCTTTCTAAAACTGCATATAGAATTTAATAGCAAGAAACGGGCTGAATCCAAGAATCCTTTCGAAAAGGACTTCTTTAAATTTAAGAATAATGCCCTCTTTGGTAAAACCATGGAGGATGTAAGAAAGCGCATGGACTATCGCATCGTAACTGATCCGGAAGCGAGTATCAAGTTATGTCGCTCGCCGTTGTTTTGCCACCATGATGTCATTTCCGAAGACATCACTGGCTTTAAAATGTTAAAATCTAAAGTAGAACTTTGTAAGCCCATTTATGTCGGTTAAGCTGTCTTGGATCACTCCAAGTTAGAAATGTATAAGTTATTTTACCACACTTTTAAGACATGTCCACTTATTCCAACGTGTGGAATTAGTAGGAGGTGATACAGACAGCTTCTTCCTAGCATTGACAACCACGAGCCAAGTCAAGCAGGAAGACATTTTAAAATATTAAGCACCCAAGTTTGATAGTTCCAACTATCCCACTGACCATCCGCTTTACTCTACCTCAAATAAAGCGGCAAACAGATAGAGGAGATGATCTTGCTTCACCCCAAGATGTACTCCATGAAGCTAAATTCCTCAGAGCTTTCTATAAAACGGGTGAAAGGCATCTCGAAGTCAATCGTTAGAAAAATGACACATAGGGACTATCAAGATGCCTTAGGTTCTCTTAAAATTAAAAAAGTAGAAACGACCATTTTAAAATCTCAGTCGCATCAAGTCAGAACAACGACGTTTAGGAAACGAGGTCTCTCAGCTTGGGAAGACAAGCGATGCTGGATGAGTCATAACCACGCATTACCGTACGGCCATCCAGACACTCATCTACCTCCACCCAAGAGACAGATACTTTCTCCTCCTGCGTCCGGCGATGTCTGATGATGAATGCTTCCTCATTGTTGTGGTTGATGTTTTGCTTTTTCGCTCCATGGCGTTTTCTATGGGGTGTTGTGAGTGAGTGCCTTGTAACATGCGTCCAACTCCTGATCACTTCATATCATGACTTGCATGTCAACTGGTTTTGCTGACGTTGTTTTCTCCCTGTACAGTTTCCGACACATCAGTGACTTTGTTTTCTCCCTGCATATCAGTGACTTTGTTTTCTACGGTGATGTGAGCCATAAAAACTTTGTTTTCTGCTACCATCAGTATTAACTAAGTGCAGTCCTATGAAAATCGGTTGTGATGATGAACAACATATCATGTACAGACTGTGTCGTTTTTCTTTTGACATAAAGATGGAATTTTCACTCATTAGACAGAAGTAAAAATTTTAATCATTTTGTAAGATGGGTAGGGTTAGAAAAAAAGTTGTTGATTGTAAGTTAGAAATAAAGTTATACCCATGTCGCTGTTTGTAAGATAGGTGAAATATAAAATGAAGTCAGAATCACTTCACTGTTTGCAAAGTTAGAAATAATGTTGACGTTTGTAAAGTTAGAAATAAAGTTGACGTTTGTAAAGTTAGAAATAAAGTTGATGAATGTAAAGTTTGAATTAATGTTAGAATCATCTCACTGTTTACAAGATAGGTAAAGTATAAAATAAGTTATAACCATATCACTGTTTGTAAGATAGGTGAAATTTAAAGGAAGTTAGAATCACTTCACTTTTTTCAAAGTTAGAAATAAAGTTGACGTTTGTAAAGTTAGAAATAAAGTCAGAGTTTGTCAGAGTTTGTAAGTGAACGTCCTCACCAACGCATGTAACATCATGACAATTTCTTCGGCTTAGGAAACCCTAACCACTTTACTGACTCATGTCTATAAATAGCTCTGACTCATGAAGGGGTAAGGCGCCAGTCAGATAGATAAGAATCTAATCAGTCTTGTTCAACCTTTTCACCGACACGTGTGTGGGCGTGTCATTCAACATCGATGGCGCCTCACGTCAGACAGCGTGACCTTTTCACCGACAAGTGTGTGTTGACATCATTTCATGTCTATAAATAGCGCTGACTCATCATAAAGCGAAGAACCTTGTTGATGACCTTTTCACCGACAAGAGTGTGGGCGATAGTTCATTGCGATGACTCATTCAAAACACATCATGTGATTAACACGATTCTATTAACTGTGACTCATACAGATAACGCATTAAAGATTTAACAATGTCAGCTACTTTACTGATATCACGTAAACCAGTCATGATACAATGTCCGTTGTGAAACACTGCAATATGTACAGGATGCCACTTCCGAATCAGAGCAGCAGGAAACAGTTCAGTTTCATAAAATATACAATGATTACTGGTTTTAATGTTGGCTAGATTCACTAACATCTTCAATTGAACAGACACTACTATATTCTTCAATGTCGGGGGACTGAGGCGGAGATGAGGCATGAGTGTTCGCATTTTCTTGACGACTTCGTAATACAAGGACTGCATCACGAAATAAGAAAGGTTTCCTAGGACTTGGATTTTGCCGCAGCGAAAGATTTGAAGATTTCGACCGTTGCTCATGCGAATGACCAACATTTGCGGACGACCGCGATGATAGACTGAATCGGGTAGATGGGTATGCAACTGTTCTAAATCGATGTCTCTTCTGAGATTCATTTCGCGCATGGCGTTGATGATGCCGATTGGGAGCATGACTCACAAATGACATGAGGATGGAGTGAACTTCCCTTTTATACTTTTCCCATGAGGGTTTTGGAATCACAATGTAGCAGTGATCATTATGTAGAATCATCTCTTGAATGCGAATAAATACAATGCCGTCTCCTACGTTAATGACACAACAAGAGTGGGATAGAATTGCGCGATGTAACCTTCGTAGATGAAAGCGTTCTAGAGTTATCTGAAGTTGACGTTTCGTATCATGAAATGCAACACACTGACTTTTCCATGATACATGGAGCCATGCTGATAATTTCCACATGATCAAAGCCTGAGTGAAGAATGGTATGCCTAAGAAAGAAGGAGAGAGAGTCATGTTCATGTGTGGCATGGTGAGTGTACATTTTCTTTCTTGATGCGGTGGCCGTTAGGCCGTGGTCTCATAAAGACCGATAGTGCGTTCTCAGTGTGTGGAGAGTGTTACTGTAGTTGATCATCATCATCAACATGGACATCATTTTTAAAGGTGATGGAGACAAGATAGGGATTCAACGTAAACAACCTTCCGTCCCTGCGCGGACCCATGTATATGGTTTGAATTTTAATTTCGAAGGAGTAGAATCCTTTTCCCAATATGGGGAGTGGTTTGCAATTGAGTAAGTCGAATTCGCTGCCCTCCTTTTCATGGATGATGAGACAGTGTCTATCCATATGCACATACATGTATCGTCTTTCCATGATGGGAACTTGTGGCCGCTTCCCATACTGTCGAACAATTTCTTTGGGAATGGTGAGATTTTCTTTCAGGAATGTTTCAAAAGTATTGAATTGTAACCGTGTCCAATAGTCTAACGGCACACACACGGCCAGTCCATACTTTGTTGACATAACCTTTAGATAATCTATCCGATGACTTGGAGTTTTTATGGTTACGGCTTCTCCATGATGAGTTATCTTTTGATTGAAAGCATTTTACCCGATGCTAAAGTAAGGAAGTTCAGTGTACCCAGTGCGAGAGCAGAGGAGTTGATGGCTTCGAGTTACTGCATGGTTAGAGCAAGGACGGAAATGATTGCCATGCGCTCAGTCGTCCGTTTTATAAGCAGACCTAGCTCCAATCACATGCGCTTCCCTTTTCTCGTTTTCCCTGTCTTTTTTATGTGACAAAGAGTTATCGCACGTGAACTTTTGACTGCGTGGGTGGCAACCTTCCCTCTAACATACTCGTTCTAGTCCTCACAAAGACTTGAGTGACACGCCCTTCTAGCGAACAAAGACGCATTCATTTATCTAACAAAGAGCCTGATAGTAATGCACAAAGCGCAATGACTCATGTTGTGACACGTCAATTTTCTCGAACAAAGACGCATTCATTTATTTAACAAAGAGCCTGATAGTAATGCACAAAGCGCAATGACTCATGTTGTGACACGCCCCTTTTCTCGAACAAAGACGCATTCATTTATCTAACAAAGCGCAATGACTCATGTTGCTCTATACTCCATTACAGAATACTCAGTGAAAAGAAATCTTTATTGCATCTACACAATGTGTTGACGATCAAACAAAGTCGTGGATGTAAACACACTCACTTGAATCATGATATGTTTAACAACGTACAGACTTCGTTCCAACGTCTCTTCTATTCTCTCCATAATTTTCTCCATATGACGACCATAAAATTGATCACTAAGAGTAATCCATTCTGTGCAATAAGATCCAAAACGAAGTGGTTTTTGCAAATCTTTCAACTCTATATAAGCAACGAGTCTACCCTTAACATCTTGAGGTTGTAAACCCTCCATCAATCTTTTGAAGAGAGGAAGGCTTTCAGTGAGCACTACTTTCATATCATTCATCTTCATTTTAAATGTAAGTTTCCAATCTTGTAAAAATCCATCGAATCCTTGTTGATCAAGTGTCAAATGACACATGTGGTTACTTAAGGTACGATGCGCCATCATAAACAATGTAACTATAGATTTCACATTGCTTCAATGACTTCCACTATGAATAAAACAGAAATAACAATCATGTTCCACTGTACGTTTATTCAACACCAGACAAAATTCACAAGTACAGAATACACTTCATAAAATGATCATCATTCATTCACAAGGAGTAAAAACATGTTTTACATAGAGCCATGCTGTTGACAATAATATAGATACAGTTCATAAACGTCATAGAGAGTACAATGCCAGCGTGAAGAGAGTTTTGCAATGTAGGTAGCTTTATTTCTAGTATTACAATCGGATGGTGGTCTGTACAGGTGATGCCTCTCACCGAAACATATTCCCATGTCAAAAATCATTTCATCTCTAAACTTCTTTTGATCACAATTCATATGATAGTCTTGTCTTACACGATCTACCCAACATGGTAAATATAAATTATCAGTGTGCAACTGAAGTGTTGTTGCTTCTCGTTCAGAATCATTTCCTAATATTTTAACGATATGAAAACCTGACAGCCACCGTTTGAAATCACTTATCAAATACGTTTCATTTACAAATCCAACATGAATCAAAATAGAAGGATCAAGTCCATGCACATGACGTCGTGACCATTCGTCTTTGAGTGGAGGACAGTAGGCAAATCTATGATACACACTAACAACAGTTTGATCACTTTCTCTCATTGCAATAGCACTCAATTCCTGCATGGGTGTTCCCTCACTGTCTATGAAGATGACAACCTACAATATCAAAAAGACTTCATTACAGAATAATACATTGAGCAGGAACTTTACAGGGATGTCTGTCCTTTACATAACAAAAGATACATACAATCTGATGACAATGTTTAATTTGAACATAACGCGCAAGACCGCGTTTTCCACATTCACTACATACTAACTGATTACAATACTTAAGATTTCTCTTTGGTGGTAGCACCATCTTTCTTTGATGCGCGACGACGTTTAGGTTTAGTGACAGGTTCTTGACACTCTTTGACACAAGAATCAATGACTTTCTCAATGTGATCAAGTCCTGTTAACTCAGGTTGATGATGAATTTGAGCAATGCGCAAATTGAGAGAAATCAAATTACCGTCAGATTGATGAGGTCCCACATAAACAGCAGGTACCTCAATATGAAAGGAATAAAAGCCTGCACCTAACGATGACAATTCTGTTTCAACTGACTGTTCAACTGTCACTCCTGAAGTGACTTTACAATACTTGCTTTGTAAAATATAACAGCGAGTGCCGCGATACAATGGTTTATAATAAGAAGTTTTCTTTTCTGGCCACAACTGTAATAGTTCAGTAGGAATAAGAGCCTTTTGCCTCACAACGTCTTCTAAAATGCAAAGCTGCTGACGCAACCAATTATTAATAGGGATACTCAGGTTTTGACCGCAACGATTTACTTGCGTATCCACTTTTGGTAAGTATACCGCCGGCGTTTGAAGATAGAGTCGAACACCGTTGTAGCGCACTTGTTGTTTGTAGGTAGGATAGCCGTGAATTACCTTTTCAATTTTCGGATTCCACAGGTCGAGATGTTGAGGATTCAGTGATGCAGCAGTTGGAGTAGGATTCATGGCCATGGCAGTCTGTAACGAAAGAATACCACTAAGTACATTCATGATCATCAGAGAAAAGAAAATTGTTAGCTTAGCAGTGACATATGAGGTGGCCCTTAAGAGGACCTTTTGGAGCGTTCACAGGATTTAAAGCTTATCACCAAAGTCTAAGTCTTCGTCATCGTCCAGTAAATTAAATGTCTTGGGCTTAGGACCCGAATTGAGTTTCAATTCCCCAAAAGACTTAAACGTAAAGCGTCTAGGTGGTGGAGGCGGTGGTGGCGATGGTTCAACAAAATAGGCTTGTACAATCATCGGCCACACACTCTCCTGCGTCTCTCTTCTAAAATGCTGGTAAGGTTTAGGCCAGACAGTCATGACACTCACTTGTAAATTTGCAAACAGGATTGATCAGACAAAGTTGAGAGGGGAGAATGGCTTCAGCAAGTCACACACGCTTTCCAAGTCAAGAGAATGAAATGAAGAGAAAATGGGGAGACGTCTGCTTTTATAGTCTCCTGCGAATCCAAATTTGACACTATGTGAGGCAATCAGAGACCTCCGTTTCTCCCCTGACTTCGTTGCGGAAGGGAAAAAAGGAGGCACGCGGACGTCTGACTCATGAATGCTTTTCCCAAATCTTGTAGTCAAATCTAGTTTAGCACATTGAGTTGAATATGAATGTGTTTTATGCGACATAAGAGCAAGATGGATCCATGCTCATGAAATGAATCTAGTCGAGATGCAATTTTTGCCATGTGTCGCTGATAGAAATCTTTGGGATCATGTATCGTCTCTGCAGAATAGGATGCAAAATGAAACACTACACGTTCACCTACATGTTCATCAGTCACTTTCTCAAATTCAATCTCTGCAACTAATCGTCCTTTCACATCTTTATTCATCAAACTGTCCATGAGCTGTTGGAAAACGAAGTAACCTTTAGCGATAGCAAATTCTAAGTCTGCCTTTTCATGATGAAAGGAGATGATGTAGTCCCTAATCACACCACGAAGACTTTGTCGATGAAAACGTAGTGAACAAAATTCATTCGTAAACTTTACTGCTTCTGTCATCTTTCTTCCTTTCACTTCGGAGACATAGCATGAATGACATACAGGTGTAACATGACACGCAGATTCCAAATCTGGCATCTGTTTTCCCGTCCAAAGCTTGCTTCACCCGCTAGAGCGATTTTCATAAACACTCTAACTCTGTCGTTTTTTCGTCAATGTCCCAAAATTTCAATAGCATCTCACCTCTAAACGAAGGCAGATACGAACAAGCCATGTCTTCCACTGAATTTGTCTCACTCTCAGCTTTCAAACGAGCTATTGCACGACTTTCTACAATGTCTACAACCAAGGTTGGAAGATCGTTGCCGGGGGGGTATCAGAACTTTTTCTCTCCGATGTTTCTGGAAACATCCTTCCTAACCCAACTTTGACCTAAACGTCCGAATTTGCACTCCGTTTTCCCATCCGAGCACTCCTTCTGCCCGAAAAACGACTTTTCTCATCCCAAAACCTCCAAAACCTGCCTTTTCCAACTCTGACGGCTTCCTGCCATTTTCCTCCCTAAACCCAAGAAAATTAGTCCAAACTCAGCTTTCCACTGCTTTTTTCTCATTCTCAGCTTTCAAATGAGCTATTACACGACTTTCTACGATCTCTCACACCAAGGTTGGAAGTTTGGCAGGAGGAGGGGGGGACGTCCTCAAAACTTTTTCTCTCCAATGTCACTGGAAACATCCTTCCTAACCCAAAATATCACGTAGAGTCCGAATCTGCACTCCGGTTTCCCATCCGAAGTCTCCTTCTGCCCGAAAAATGGACTTTCTCATCCCAAAACCTCCAAAACCTGCCTTTTTCAACTCTGACGGCTTCCTGCCATTTTCCTCCCTAAACCCAAGAAAATTAGTCCAAACTGATCTTTCTACTGCTTTTTTCTCATTCTCAGCTTTCAAATGAGCTATTGCACGACTTTCTACGATCTCTCACACCAAAGTTGGAAGTTTGGCAGGAGGGGGGGGGACGTCCTCAAAACTTTTTCTCTCCGATGTCGCTGGAAACATCCTTCCTAACCCAAAATATCACGTAGAGTCCGTATCTGCACTACGGTTTCCCATCCGAGCACTCCTTCTGCCCGAAAAACGACTTTTCTCATCCCAAAACCTCCAAAACCTGCCTTTTCCAACTCTGACGGCTTCCTGCCATTTTCCTCCCTAAACCCAAGAAAATTAGTCCAAACTGATCTTTCTACTGCTTTTTTCTCATTCTCAGCTTTCAAATGAGCTATTGCACGACTTTCTACGATCTCTCACACCAAAGTTGGAAGTTTGGCAGGAGGGGGGGGGGACGTCCTCAAAACTTTTTCTCTCCGATGTCGCTTGAAACATCCTTCCTAACCCAAAATATCACGTAGAGTCCGTATCTGCACTACGGTTTCCCATCCGAGCACTCCTTCTGCCCGAAAAACGACTTTTCTCATCCCAAAACCTCCAACACCTGACTTTTCCAACTCTGACGGTTTCCTGCCATTTCCCTCCCTAAACCCAAGAAAATTAGTCCAAACTGATCTTTCTACTGCTTTTTTCTCATTTTCAGCTTTCAAATGAGCTATTGCACGACTTTCTACGATCTCTCACACCAAAGTTGGAAGTTTGGCAGGAGGGGGGGGGGACGTCCTCAAAACTTTTTCTCTCCGATGTCGCTGGAAACATCCTTCCTAACCCAAAATATCACGCAGAGCCCGAATTTGCACTCCGGTTTCCCATCCGAGCACTCCTTCTGCCCGAAAAACGACTTTTCTCATCCCAAAACCTCCAAAACCTGCCTTTTCCAACTCTGACGGCTTCCTGCCATTTTCCTCCCTAAACCCAAGAAAATTAGTCCAAACTGATCTTTCCACTGCTTTTTTCTCATTCTCAGCTTTCAAATGAGCTATTGCACGACTTTCTACGATCTCTCACACCAAAGTTGGAAGTTTGGCAGGAGGGGGGGGGGGACGTCCTCAAAACTTTTTCTCTCCGATGTCGCTGGAAACATCCTTCCTAACCCAAAATATCACGTAGAGTCCGAATCTGCAGTCCGGTTTCCCATCCGAGCACTCCTTCCTGTCGATTTCCAACTTTTCTCATCCCAACACCACCAACATCTACCCTTTCCACACTCTATCCCTCACACATTCCTATCACCTTCCTTCCCAACCCTTACTCGAACACTCCTTCCTTCCTTCCTGAGGGGGGGAGGGACCCGTTTCCTCCTCACGGACCCATTCCTCCCAACACATCCTTGGCCACTTCCCTCACCTTCCTGCCAGAGGGAGGGGCTGAGTCAGCATGATGACTCAGCATTTCACATTTTGCGCGTGAATTTGCCACGGGGTTACTACTTCCTTGTTTGGTTCCAAGATCAAAGAAAAGCAGAAAAGGAACACCTAAATATCCTAAGAAGATCAAACAACTTCGATTGAAAAAACAGAAACTATGCAAAAAGCGAAATGTTAATGAAAACTACTGACAGCTGTACAAAATCACAAATATTGATTATCAAAATGAGGTGAGGAAGTTTCATAACAGTGCAGAACGTGACTTGATAAGAAACGGTAACGCAAAGAAGTTCTATGCATATGTGAGAAACAAAACTAGATGTGGCAATCGCTCTCTACCTTTGACTGACAATGATGGCAAAAAGATCTGTTGAGATCATGAAAAGGCGAATTATCTCAATGATTTCTTTGTTTCGACTTGTGTACAGGATGATGGACTACTTCCCACTGTTCCTACTATGTGCCCTCAATTTGAAGGACTTGGCTCGGTATCATTTACTGTCAATGACGTTGTGAGGAAACTCCTAAAGCTTCCCTTGAAATATGTACATTCTCCTGATGGATATCCCAATATTTTTGCATCAAATTGCTAATGGAATTGCTTTTCCTCCTCTGAAATACATGTATATCTTTGAACTGTCTTTGTCATCTGGCAAACTACCAAATGTTTGGAAATCAGCACTAGTTATACCATCCCACAAAAAAGGTTCAACATCGTTAGTATGCAATTATCGACCAATATCTCTCACGTCTGTTATTTGTGAAGTTTTGGAGTCTTTCATTGTAGATGAGATTTTTAGATATTGTGACATCAATGCGATAATTTCATCAACTCAGCATGGATTCGTGAGGAGACTTTCTACTTGTACTCAACTCCTTGATTGCCTTGATAAATGGTCAATGTCTATTAATAATGGCCATCCAGTTGATGTAATTCACATTGATTTTGCTCGAGGAATTTGTCATCCCAAACTTATTTGTAAATTGAAATCAATTGGCATACAGTATGAACTACTTGATTGGATAAAAGGCTACCTTTGCAACCGTACCCAACAAGTTTTAGTGGGCAATTGTAAATCATTGAAGCTACAAATGATAAGTGGTGTGCCCCAAGGGTTTGTTTTGGGACCATGTTTATTCAAAATTTTCGCAAATGACATTGTACAGTGTATTCATCCGCCATCTCAGATTCGTTTATTTGCAGACGATGTCAAGGTGTTCTCATAAAGTGATGCAACTGATTGTTTGTCCCTTAATCGCTCTTTGCGTGATATTTGTAATTGGTCTAAGTTGTGGCAATTACCCATTTCTTATTCAAAATGCAAATCTATCTCTTTTAGTGAACGTGAGTTATGTTTTCCTTATACTCTTAATGATGTTGTAATTACTAATGTCGATTCGGCTTGTGATCTTGGAGTAACGTTTTCTTCATCTCTTAAGTTTTCTGAACATTGTTCAAATATTTCATCCAAAGCTTACAGTCGTGCATATCTTATACTTAAGTGTCTTTCGTCTAATGATCCTTTCATACTTGTTCGTGCTTTTTGTGTTTTTGTGCGTCCAATTTTGGAATATTGTTCACCGATTTGGAGCCCGTATTTAATAAGAGAAATCAAAAAGATCGAAAGAATTCAAAAATATTTTACGAGGATGGTTTGCAGGCAAGCGACAATAGTGCATAATTGTTTTTCTACGCGCCTCGCATTACTTAATATGCCATCATTAGAACATCGCAGAATTATGTTAGATTTGTTTTTAACTTATAAAATAGTACATCGCCTTGTTGACATCCCTTTTGAAGATTTTTTTTGAATTTTGTGAATATGTGAGTCGTGGCCACTCCTTAAAATTAAAGCCCATTGGTCGTATAAATTTGGATTGTCGAGCCTACTTTTTCAGCAATCGTGTTGTCAGAATTTGGAACTCTCTACCAGAAAATATTGTGACAAGTCCATCAATGTTTCTATTTAAATGTAGACTCCAAAGTTTCGATCTTTGTAAAGTCTATGGTCAATGATTGTATGTATTTTGGGCATCATGTAAGTGTCATCAATAACCAATGTTGCCTTTTGTTGAAGTTTATTCTTCTTCAATAAAATATATTCTATTATATTCTAATAGACGCTGGGTCTCCAGTAAACGCCGAGTCTGCAGCAGATAACCGATTTTGAGGCTTCGATATGCCTACACATGGACTGGCCTACACGAGAGCAATAGTCTGCATAATATCTGACCTGGAAGCATAGAAAGATATTCCAGTTACCCAGATACAGTCTCCGATGAAGCAATGTGGAATAACCAATGCTCGAGATGGCTCAGAGGACACCATGATAGAATGTTTTAAAGATATATCTTCCTAAAAATATAAAGATAGTAATATAAAGATATATAAAAGCCAAAAATATCTTCGAAATGACGTCAGTTACAAGTAACTCCGTTCTGACATCAGCTGAGTCAGAGGAAGAGGATGATGTTTGTGCTTTGGATGAAGACTCTGACAATAGTTGGTGTGATACTGATGAAATTAATTAAACGATTTCTCGTGCACTGATTTTCAGAAGCTTGTTTTTCTTACTACAGGTTTACTGGAGCATTTCTGATTGAGGCAAAAAGCAAGATACCGTAATGCAGAGGCAATAATCTTCATGTTCATTACAGTACTGTATACATATATAACAACCCTAATGATAGGACCCACTTAATATTACAGTTAATATTTTAAGAAAGTGCTGACTCCCAAATTCCCAAATATAAGAAAGCTATGGTTCGTCACTTACATGAATTAATAAACGGCGGGTCTCTATTATGCGCCTGGCTAAAATTTCAGCGAAAAAATAAACGCCGAGTGCGTTTAATGGAAGATATACGGTAATCGATAAGTCGGTTAATCGACTATTGAAACTTCGAGCGATAAATCACGCGATTCCAAAAAATGTCGTGCGACTTTACATCAAAGCCAATTTGCTCTTAGTTAATCATTCAGTACAACATACGAGTATAGCAGGTCTTAGTTGATATGCATGTGCTCGTATGAATACGTCTAATTTATTGTTCATTGCGACATTATTTATATTGTGAAGCATTATTTCAATATACAAGGTGGGCCAGAAGGAGCTGTCGAATGCTTACGATTATATTCTAAGGCATTATTCACCACATTGACGCTTAATTGTCCACTAATCATCATGTGGTGATATGAATTCTGTGTATTTATTTCATGTCGCTAAAATTCAATTTGGCTGGAATAGCAAGGTACATTTTAATATTTCATGACATCCTTTTCCCAGACTGCAACAATTTCTCATCATTTTAAATTAATCTAAAAAATCTTAGAACTGATATGGAATAATCAATAAGGTAGAAAATCAACATCATCTAGTCACCTATCCAATTTTATGAACGTGATTATGAAATCGCTTCTGCAGAAACCATGCATGGTAGTCTACCATCTGTGTCGATTTCGATAATCGACAGGGATTTTTATCAATAATGTGGAAGTAAATTCTGGTGATCCTTCAAATATCATTTTCAGCCAAGACTCAACACTGTGTCTATTTTACAACCCTGACAATCTCAATCTCAAATTCGAAAAGTATGCCGACAGTCCGTCCCTTGAGTGAATTTGCAGGATGCCGTCTGTTCAACACATGCATCTGATTCGTTGGCATTCCTTTTGTGCCTGTATCAGGGTCATTTTGCCTTTAAAGGTAATGAGATCTTAGAAATGTGGCTCACACTACATGTATATTTGGGAAGGGCAGCAAGAGAGAAGCTGGATATGCAGAATCTACGAAAACGGATGGACATCAGTGACGGGCGCGATTCCTAACCGTGCGACTCAATGCTCGATTAACGAAAGTCGTGTGATTCTGAATATTTTCTTATTTTCTCATAATTAATTATTAGAAGCTTGCAGTTAGTCTGGTTGACAAATTGTCCTTATTTTCTAGATCATTAGTTTCATTATAAATTTGACAGTTTCCAACAACAGTGTTAGAGATTATCAGACACTAGGAGATTATCACTAAGAGATTATCAGACACTAAGCCCATTTAGACATTAAAATTATTCCTAAGCTGTTATTTAATGCGATTCTCTGCTTGTAATGCTTGAGAGTGCAGCATTACAAATAAAAACACTGAGAAAATCGTTAGCAATGCACAAGGGTCTTGAGAATCTAGGAATCTATTGCATCTATTACGAAAAACTGCTTTCCGATTGTACATGCATTTCTCACTTTATATCACATCACTGAAGAAGTCTCATCGGCGAAACATGTCTGGTGCTTTCAATCCGCCTTTTGTGTACTCGATTTGGTGGTTATTAAGACGGGGACACAGTGCACAACATGCGTCGACTAGCGTTCGGTCGACGCTTTTTGCTACCTAGTAGACCTATTTGCATTTCACAATTTCGCTTCATTTCATCTTTATCAACCATATTTTATCAAGTTTTTATCAAGTATTTGCCGGTTTCTTCCATCAATCTTGTAATTATGTATCAATCAACTGAAGCAAAAGCTTACAAAGTATTAGCTAATTTTAGGCTACATGAGAGTTTATTGTTACCCGGTTTAAGTTCATAGAGCGCATATGAAATGTAAATCAGGCATTAGTTCTCATTAATAACTTTACAGGCTGTCAATACGGAGTTTGAAAACCAAAGGGAACTCCTTATACTTGACAGCATGCATGACCGCATTCATCGTGCACAAAACGATCATGTTCAATGCTATTGTATAGAATGATGTATTTCTGATATGTGCGGGATTTTCCACAGGATTCCCATAAAGATTTGCTGTGTTGTGTGAATGAAACAGTCGCGTCACACGGGGTAACACTGTATTATCCTAGCTATGCTTGATCTCACGTTCGGCACATGCACACAAGTGTTGCACTCAGAGGTGTCACACTTTCATTCACTGCAACTATTTCAAATGTTGAACGAGAGAATAGGAAAATATCTTAAAGCATTTTCCTCATCAATCAAATGTCACTAAGAAGTCACTTAGCAACAAAAAAAGTCGCGCGATTCTCTGATTGAAAGTTGATTGATTCCGTCGCACGATTGATCTAGCGGAATCGATTAACTGTTCCCTCTAGTAATTGACATACGTGCAGTCGAGAGGCTTCAATGGAGCTCTGATTTGATAAAAACCACAATCTGTCTAAATCACAATTTCTCTTCACGGAAGAATCAGTGATTTTGTGTCCAGAATAACGGATATTTTGAAAATGAAAAAATGGATTGATATCAGACCCTAGTCGAATTTGTTTTATAATTAGGGAAATTTAGAGTCTCAATTTTTTTAAGTTTTTAAGAATGCTTAGTCATCACTGCGGAGATGGGAAGTCGTCTTCTTGCGCGCGCACTTTCACGCCGTGGCGACCATCAAGATTTGCAGCGACGAACAGGTGACCAAGATGTCGCGGCGACCAGTAAAATACATTGCAGTCAATAACAGAGCGCGCACTTGGAGACCCTTTCCACGATGAATAAATAGTAGACTGCTGCAACCTTTACCTCATTAATTTTTTCCTCAACAAATGGCGTCGATTGGTCGCTGTCGAAGCCATTTTCATGGTGGCCACAACTTGACCGCTTAGTGTGCGTACGACTTTAGTGTAGGAAACAAAAGCAGGGGGCTCAAACCAATCCAGTGGGGAAAGGGTTAATTTTGAAGGATACTTACGGCTTGCAATTTGCAGTCTCATTCACTGGGTTACAAAAAAAACTTTTTGAAAATAGTCAGAAGTTTTTCAACTGATTTAGGACCATTTTCCTCCACTAACTCTGAATATGGCATCCATTTAACTCAATCAGGTCAAGTTTTCATGCTAATTATATTTTGAGAAATTAGATTTTCTGGCTTAATATATCACATTTTGTGAAGTCATCTGTTATTTCTAAGAACCCTTCTCACCCCAAAATGGCTAAGTAGAAGAAAGATAAAAGAATGTATTGAATTGGTATCACAAAATCTAATTTCACTTATTTGTATAAAAGTTATTGACAAAGGATAAGATAAATACATGTAGGCCTACTCGCACATGCAATCTGGGTAGAAAGTCGCAATTGTAAAAAAGTCAGGGCATGAATTTCCGTATTTTGCAGTTCCTTGAATGCTCAGCTGCAGGGATGTCTCTCTTTAGATTCCAGCAGTAATCAGCCATCATAACTGCATCCCAGCGTCCCTGATACCTTGTCTCCATCACCTTTATGTCTTGATGGAATCTCTCCCCTTGTTCATCGCTCACAGATCCCAGATTCTCAGGAAACCGATCCATATGTGAGAAAATGTAATGCATTTTGATACTCATGTTGCATCCAAGGATTCTGAAAGCAGTCAACATATTTGAGACTACCTCTGCATAGTTTCTGGCCTTTTTTGCCAAGAAACTTCTTCACTACCAGAACAATTTTAATGCTCTTCATGCCTGCAGCTCCACATCGTTCATTGAATTTTCAAACTCAGTATCTGTGATTAGCTGTCGGATTTGAGGACCATCAAAAATGCCAGCTTTCAATTTCTCTATGGTCAATCGAAATGGAAAAGCATGGCACAAGTATGTAAAGCAGGCACCATCCTTGTCCAGAGCGTTGGTGAATTGCTTCATCAAGCCGAGTTTGATGTGCAGCGGAGGGAAGAGTATCCTGCCTCTGTTTACCAGTGGGTCGTTTATAGCGTTCGTTGCTCTACATGGCACCAATTCTTCGCGGATTGGCCAGTTTTTTCTAGTGTAGTGATGAGCAGTGTCACTGCTATCCCACATGCACAGGAAGCATGGATACTTGGTATAGCCTGCCTGCTGTCCCAACAAAAATTCACCATTTTCAAGTCAGCACAAATTAGCCACTGATGCTGATCATAACGTATTTTCTCCATCACGCACTTCACTGCTTCATAGTTCTCTTTCAATGTAGCCGAGTGAGCAAGAGGTACAGAGGCCAACTGATTGCCATGGTGATGAAGAACACATTTCAGAGATCGCTTGCTGCTGTCTATGAATAGTCTTCAATCTTTGGGTTCGTACAGTGGCATTCCAAGCTTGAACATTAGCTGAGCAATATCTGTGCAGTACACCAAGTCATTCTCTTTAAAGAAAAAATGAAGGAACTCTTCATGTCTATTGCGATAGAAAGTGACCCGAGCACTGCTAGATATAAGATTCTTTTCCTTCAATCTGGATGCCAATAGCTCGGCAGAGTACTTTGATAAACTGAGATCGCGAACTAGATCATTTAGCTCATTTTGGGAAAAAGGATGTGGAGCAGCATCGTCAAAATCCATTTGTTGCTCTTCTACATGTTCAGCAGCAGTGGAGGAATCGTCGTCACTGATGTCAGGAAGTTTTCCAAAAATAACTTCCGGAATTTCATCACAATGAGCTACAGGACGACGTGCCGATTCAATATTAGGATACTTCAGGCTGCTTCGGTTCTTTCTGTTGATCCCAGTCACATCAATAGCACAGAAATAGCAGTCATTGACATGGTTTCTCGGTTCTCTCCAAATAATAAGAATACCAAATTTCAAGCAACTCTTCCTGCCTTTAGTCCACAGACGCAGATACTCGGTGCATGACTTGCATACCATGTGTGGAGCCCAAAATTTATCCTGGTCACCAAGTTTAATTCCAAAATATGATTGATAGGCACGTTTTATGAAGCTTGTTGCTTGATTCCTGTTAGATAAAAGGGTATATTCACCACAAATATAGCAGAAAACGTCAGGCCTGTTTTTGCAAGACCTTCAGCTGCAAAATGCGAATGTGTTATTCAAAATTCACTGACAACATATGACGTTTCGATTGAAATAGAAATTGCTCTGAATGCCTGCCTTCATTCGTTGAATTGATTGACAAAGTGCAGCAAAGAACTCGCACCTAGACTGGTTGAAAATCCTCTAACACAGTGAATGAACAAACGTCCATCAGAGTGCAAAAATATCATAGAAATGTCATAAGCGATGAATTCAACAAGGTATTTGAGCAGTGGAAACATTGATGGTGAATTGCATATTTTCAGATGGGCAGCATTTTAGATGATCAGATGTGACACAAATATCTTCAGAAATTGCATTTTTAGTCTAGAGGATAAAAGAATGGCTACATGAACGTAAGAAAATACCGGTACATGAGAAGCTCTGGATCATCGTATAGGCCAAAACTTGAAAAACCCAAAATGTAGCTTAGTTTAAAAAGTTGACCTGATTGAGCAAATATGAGGTGATTTTTGAAATCAACACACTTGATTTACCCGAAATCAGCTAAAAACACTTAGAATATTTGTTCTTTGTTGACCAGTGATTATCTATCGTGCTACACACGTCGAATATATTATTGGAAATTCAAATAGTATGCACAAGATGAAATGTTTTGTAGTAATGACACGTTTTAGCTGTCACTCCTGTAAATTTCCTCATTATTTCAATTTTTTAATTCTTTAGGCATAATTTGGAACAGGAGTAACTTTTATCAACCATCTTAGCAAAAAGTTATTCATTTCAATCAACACATTAGGGTGGGTCTTGAGTAATCTTGTGTAGGCATCCAACTATTGGGTAATGAACCCCAGATCCTTTCCATTTCCGAATCTCAACGTTGGCACTGCAATATTTATCAAAAGCATCACATTAGCAGTGTGTAATGTTTCATCTGCAAGGAATATTTTCATGAAAAATTCAGCATCTATTGTGAACGATATTTATTTTGACGTTTCATACATCAAGTCGTTGAATTAAATTGTCTTTTATTTAAATGTTGAATAGTTCATATAGACCAACTCATAGAGTAAGTATATGTAGGTAGAGTGTTGACTTAAAAAAGTAATTGTATGCAGTGGAACTTTTTTATGAAAAAATTCAGTTTCTTGCAGAGATTTCGTTCCTGCGGTCCAAAAAATTATTTGAGCAGTTTTGAAACAGCTAGATTTTTGCCAATTTATATACTAGCGACATGACGCCTCTTTATAATTAGTATGAAACAAGTTGGATATTAAAAGGAATGAATATTTGCTAACAAGCATCGTAACTAAGCGGAAATTAGGCTGATGATCAAGGAAATCTAGTGAGCGCCATTATAATGGAAATCTTCATGAAAAAGTCGCGATCTTATTGTGATGTCGTGGCTGAAATTTCATATTTTTAATTCAATTTTCATCGTCATGAATTTATGATTCACTAAATTAATGTTTCACTTCTTGAATCTCAATAGTAATGTGGACCCATTTACATATTTTTAAGTCAATTGAAAACATTGTCTTTGATTTTGTTGTTTTGCTCTACCAGTGGCAGGTTGATTATGATATGATCACACTTAAGAAGATTCTCTTGAGGTTCAGCATGAAAGCAATAGCAGGTCATCGAGTTGCTAATTGAACAAACATTGCCTCTCCAAGTCTGTCATGACACGGACGATCTGTAAAATAATATCATTTCCATCTGCATTACAATCATGATCAGTCAATTCCGTTGTAATTTCTTCAAAACTGCGAAAATTTCCATAGCTTAAATTTGGTGACAATGTAACTCCTTTGAGTTCATTTCATAAAATCGAAAGTGTATACACATTGGGGATTTAATAAATTCGGAGTTACCACTCTACCTAATATACTTACTCTATGGTTTTGTACACTGTGAATGAGCTTCAAATTAAAAGAAGTTTTGGCTGTGTAAATTCCGTGGTAATTTCTTCAATACTGCATAAATGTGCATATCTCACACTTGGAAACAATTCCAACTGTTTCGAGTTCATTCAATAAAATCGAAAGTGTATACACATTGGGGATTTAATAAATGCAGAGTTGCTACTCTACCTAATATATTTACTCTATGAACCAAGTAGTGGAGCGTGAGTTGCTTGAGGTATAGGTTACTAAGTATGATTACTGAGCATTTGTCAAATGTACATGGATATTTAACTACAGTTTAATTCTACATCACGATGTGAGTTGAAAATCAGAATGGTGGTCATAATAATAGGCATAATAATAATCGATGATATTCATAGGAATCAAATCAATCAGAAGTCATAATGAATTACAAAATAATTAAATTGATGTCAAATATGAAGGGGTGTGAGTAACTGAAGTTTGCAGAAACTACGTACATTTATCAAAAGTAGCTTGAGCAGCATGCCACGAAATATACTCTCTGAGTTTCTAGAGATACTTGTATAATGCATGTAAATTAATCTTTACTTACTGAATTAAAACATGTATAGAACGAATTCTCCGAAAAATACATTATTTAATTAAGAAATGCACGACTAGAAACATATATTGGCAAATCTGTTGAACACTTTATATTATTATAGCTTGTATAATAATATATTTATATAATACACTTTATATATACTTTATTCACTCTGATATTCATCTGAAAATTGCAATCTGAATTGTCACTTTTAATTATCATGCAGAATTGAAAATGAATACCGGTAACTTGAGACTCTCGGATATGAATTTAATTTGGTGTTGAAGTTGAAAATTCCCACGCAAATATTCATGTTTCAGCAGAACGGCAAAAATATGTCAACGGTTCGATGTCTGTTAGCCAGAAAAGCTTTGCAGGAAGAAGCGAAAGATATCAAAAATAGCAAAAACTATAAAAGTCTCAATAGAATTGTCAATAGAATAATAGGCAAAACTAACAAATTTTTGAAACATAACGATTTAACGACTGTTTCGTCTGATAAAACCAATTGAATAGTCGTAACGCACTAAAGTACCCTGGTCGAAAGGACTGAAAAAATGCTGCAAGACAACTCCACATACAAATTAAGAAATAAATCAAAAAATATAGAAAAAATTGACCATAGAAAACTCTTAACGTCTGGCAGTAGTCCGGCTAAATTTCACGTTTCAGTAAAGGATCATAAAGAAAAAGAAAATAACTTTTTTGCTTTGAGACCTATCGCGGATGTTACTAACACACCTACTCAAAAGATTGACTGGCTGACTAGTATTATTCTGAATAAACTTGTAGAAAAGGTTCCAGCTCATTTAGATAGCTATCAATCTTTGATAACGACTTTACAAAGTCAATGCCAAAATTTCAGTAGTTCAGAGGAAATTTTCATCTCACTAGATGTTAAGAATTTGTACCCGAGCATCCGTATTGATGAAGGTCTCGAGGCTATTCAAAAATTTGCCCACAAACGTTAGCACGAAATAAATAATTATGGATTTGAGGTTGAGGATATAGAAAATATGCTAAAATTCATATCCTACAATTCTGAAATTAATTATAACGATGAAATTTACGTGCAAGTGAAGGGTTGTCCTATGGGGACACACTTCTCCCCCCTTTGCTGTGATATTTATGAACTCGATAGAAGAACAAGCCTTAAGTAAGTTAACCTATAAGCACAACTTACAACCTAAAATCTATAAACGATGTATAGATGATATAATTATGGGACCTTTCCCCAAAGATGATAGAATTTTTTCAAATATATTAGAAACTTTGAACTTTAGGCCCTAAATATAGTTGCAATGACAAATGCATAGTTAATGAATTTAGTTGCAGCTTCTGTAATATGAAATGCATCGGAGAAAGTTGTCGCCCTTTCAGTTTTAGATATCGCGAGCACGCTAATAGTATTAAGAACAAGAACAGTACAAGTGCACTTAGTGAGTACCACTTAAAACAACATGCCGATAAAGTGATGAAAATTAACGATTTTAGTTGCAAAATCCTGTCTAAATATAAATCAGCGATATCTACTAGAATGGCTGAATCACGGTGTATCACCAAGAACATGCCACACCCACAGAATTAGATAGGTCGTCTCTTCTTCTGTTTGACTAGAAAGGAAACATTGGAACATGCAGCGTTAATGAAATGGCACAGTCTGTTGACATAATACCATAGCAATCGAGCAATGTGCCATCGTTTTGAAACAGTTTGCACTTCTTGCAAAGTGATGCGGTTTAACAATGTAATTTTGTGGCCACACCTCATGAATAGATGTCATGAACTGATGTAAGGAGATGCCCACTCGACCTTAGTCATATTTAAACGTATTGCCTGACCTGTACCATTCGGCCTTGAGACTGTCCTAAGAGACGAAACGCGTCGGGTAACGCTTTTGTAACAATTGAAGAATCGTCGTAAAAGAGGGAGAGATTGGTTTTTCTGTTTTCCGTCTGTTAGTCAGTGCCTCAACAAATAAGTTTTTGACTTAACATGATGAGTATGCCAACGACTTACCAACTTTTGATTGACTGATTATTAATTCATGCAATCCTGGAGGTAAGTTGAGCATAATCCGCGAATAATTCTTCATTGTTCTGTTGGTAATCGACAGAAACTAATTGACAATGCAAGAAATCTCATATTTTATTATCGTCCAACGCCTCCATCGCTGCAACAGGGTATTACAGAAGCACTGGCATATTGACAGGGTGTGGCGCAGTCGCAGCGTAGCTATCACACAGTATTCAAACAATATTCATGAAGGAGAGGCAGCTGATAATTCTGCATGTAGACATAGTAATTTGTGCAGCTATCAAGTGTCAATAAAGTTCTACCGTAGATGCATCCTTGGATCCACTGCCCAGTGGCAGTCGAAGAACATCAGGGATGTTACACAATTACTGAAGAGAATTATACATTTCATAAATTTTGTGTTTGTCAGAAAGGGTGCTCATAGGATTGTGCAAGCGAAAGAATACATACATAACAGGTAGGATTAAGCAAATATTTCCGATTTTTTGCGTTTTATAACTTTAGAGAGATGGCGGACACACAAATTTAGCAGGGAATATTTTCCAAAAGGCAAAAAGGTGATAGAAAAAAATAATCAGGCAACGTCTTTGTGTGAGGATGGAATTTTGGTGAAGCTTGGCACGGATTTTTGGCACAACTTCTGATAGAGTATGGGTTTTGAAGTGAAGTAAAATCAATTTTCAACTATGTTGTTATACTGAAAAAAGGATGCAAATCTAACATTTTACATGTTTCATTAACTACATGCGCAGCCCTTTATTCGAGGATTTGGTTTTAGCACATTGTAATTTTTTTATTACGTCTGTTTGAAGAAAAAAAATTTGGGTTTGCAAAATTGTCATCGAGCACATATCTCTTCATCATTGACAGTTTTGTAACAAGCCATCGTCATTTTGAAAAGTTACTTTCCAAATATACGGTATCCTATAGTGATTTCGTGACCGAAAGAGGTGGTACTAATGACAAATCCACTGAACATTTGGATGCTAAAATAAATGTTGCTTTTGGTTGCTTACACAGGTCAGTGTATCATCAATTGGACTATTTCCATTAATGTGCTGTCACTAAGCTTTCCAGATAGCTGCATCACCCGAAAGATTGATGCATTCGGGAGCAACATTACTAGAATTTAGGGTATTTGTTCACATTTTTAGCATGCTGTTGAAAGGGCATATAAGATTGTTGATATTTTTTTACCTTGTTAAAGAGATATTTTTGTCAAAGACCTGCGTCGTGGTGCCACGCCGCAAGGTCAATCCCAAATGAGATGATCCGGCCTAAAAGGCTATCTCTCTCTAAATAATTTCCCTTAAAAAATCATAAATAGATTCTCTTTGAATTTTTTCTATCGGAGTCTGAGAAAGTACGAGCCTTCGGAAAAGATCTATTTCTTTGGAAATACTAGTAGTGAGATGTTATGGTTCCCTGATTCTAAGCTCTTTCCTCGTGATATGGTCAACTTCCCTTGTCCCATTATTCGATTGCAGAAGAAGCCGTCTCCTTTTTTGATGCTGTTTTTTCGATCCCATCAGATTTCGATTTGAAGACGGTGTGTAGATTGTACATTAAGGTTGGTTGCACAGAAGTCGAGTATACCCTGCTTTGTATGTGTGGATGAAGTCCACCTTCATGCATTTCATATCGGCATAGACTGAAGAAAGCACGCTTGGATTTGGCGAATTTGAGCTATATGGGTGTCACTTTTGCCATCTTCCGAGTAAGTGACTCCTAGAATTTTCAGATTCTGCATTCTTTGTAAATTATATTTTCCAAGCGAAAAGCTTCAATTGTCAGAGGCATTACATGTTAAGATCACAGTTTTCAATGGATTGAATTTAAGCCGCCAACGGTCGGTGTACTCTGTAGCAATCGTTAGTTGTTTGTTCATGCCAAAGATGAAGCACTCATAAGAGCTACATCATCATCACTTAGTAAATGGTGCAAATGAGATGCCTTGAGTTTTAGGACATAGCCCGAGCACTTTATTTCATGCACTTGTTGTCATTGAGTATGGAGAATAAGAATGGTGATAGTACCCTTCATTGTCTGACTCCACGCTGCACATTGATTGGTTTTGACGTTTCTTCTTTCAAGGAAATCATGATCGTTTGTGCATTGTATTTTCAATAGTAGCCATGCTGGAAGGTGAATATCCACAGTTAAAAACAAGTCAGCGAGCCAGATTCAGTCAAAACATTTTTATATATTTTGGCATCCAACCATGCAATAAACAGAGAATTTTTGTCCTCATTATGATGAATTACGTAATAGTTTATTGTAGAAGAAACTATATCAGTCCCTATTCCACTGCGAAATCCATGCTGTGATGTAGTTCAATTCACTTAACAAAATGGTTTCAAGAATTTTTGAAAGGATGGTACTCAGAGTGCTTTTCGAGTATTTCCGGAAACATTTGGGGCTTTGCCTGTTTTTTTTGGGGCTGCATACATTATTTCAACATCGAAGATTGAAGGTTTTACTGCCATGGATCGGACGCAATTGAAGATATTGCTTAGATAAACAAGCAATACGAGTGATTCTCCATTTGACAAGTGATAGACATAAGGTAGACTCCATCAACACCTGAACATGATTAATCGATGGATGGATCTTCTTGCATCATGAGGATATACTTCATCTGTTCATCTGTCACAAATTTGTAGGAGTTTGAGAATTTTTTGTATTTTTCTTCACACGAATGGCCATAACTTTCCTCTACGGCCCAATAGTCTCCTATTTGTCTTCCGCGACTGCGCTATACTTATCGATGAAATTATCTGACAACCATTATTTTTTGTTTAAGAAAACTTACCTCATTACATGTATGCGTTTTCAGGAGAGCATAGTCATCGCGCCGTGTGCCTTTCAAAGGAGATACCAAAACGCGACTGGGTCAGGACGAAGCTCTCTAAAGATATTGTAGCCGTATTTTGCGCTGTCACGGTTCATGTCATCCCAGTGACCCAAGCAATCTGGAGCTCAGGCCTCAAGGACAGACTTCTAATCACTTCGGAATTGCGCGTTCTCTACATATTCAGTTGTGCCTGCGGCAGCAGATACATTGGTCGAACCGAGAGGAGACTGTCCCAGAGAATCAACGAGCACATCCCAGAGGTGACACCAATGTCAGGAAGCCATCAAGCAGCATCTCCATGCATCTTCTTTGATTTGGCTGTGCTCCCTCCCCAAGATTCTCTGTGCTTAAGAGAGGAAGGTGTAAGCTTCATCTTGTGTTGTAGAGGCTCTACATATTTACAGATCGAAGCCAGACCTTTGCGTCCAGAAGGAGACATTTTTACCCTTTCTTTACCTTGGTAACTCTATTATTTTTAACTTTATTATTAGTCTTAACGTATTGTATTTAATGCTTTATTGTCTCGTCTCTTCACGAATCAGTGATGCCATGCTACGTTATATGACTGTCTGCTGACCGTTGCATCTGTTCACATCTTACCATGTTTGTCATTCCGCAGTGCATCCACTAGAGAGCCGGCGGAATAGATTGCGATATAAACCATTTGCGATATTCTTGCTCTATGAAATTGTTAATTGATACCAAATATTCAAAAAAATAAAAGTTAATCTTCTGAAAAATCCTTGGAAAGTACATTTTATTGACCAGAGCCGCGAAATTTTGCT
This sequence comes from Prostheceraeus crozeri, assembly GCA_907163375.1. Lineage (NCBI taxonomy): Eukaryota > Metazoa > Platyhelminthes > Polycladida > Euryleptidae > Prostheceraeus > Prostheceraeus crozeri. The sequence goes on from CAJQUW010005462.1 coordinate 131,782, forward strand.
TACGAAGATTTAGGGAAAAATACATCATTTGATTGATTTGTGTATTTCTTTATTTGAATGGTAATCATAATATACAAAGAAACTAGCGAGTACAATGTAAGTTAGTCAATAAACTCATCAAGAAATATAAGATAAATCGAAGCATGCATGTAAAATAAAATCATTGCAAAGTTAGATTAAGGGCATGCACCAAGCTGACGATGAAAACTGGTGTTGCAAAGTCTCGCCATGTAAGGGAAGAAACCATGCCTGTCAGTTCTTATTGCCGGAAGACGGAAATGTCCAGATGTGGTGAGTATGGGCTGAACACAAGTGCTTAATATGTGATTTTCCTGCTCAACTATACTTTTCCACGTTCTCATGCACAACGACAAGTGACGTTCAGTAATAGATGAGCAATTGCACCGTAAATTATAGCTCCACTTATAACTTTCTTCTTAGCGCCATCCGGAAATGATGCGATGACCTCGATTATCGATGCGTTTTAAGATGTTAGCCTGTTTTTTATTCAATCCGGTAAATAAGGGACAAGCGTACTCCATCAGCGCAAGAATAGTTGCTGTATAAATTTCATGCAGTGACTCTTCAGATGTGAGGTAATTCAATCTTCGGCGTGACTGAGAAGCAAAGAGGCTGACGGATGACCATCAAACATTTCGATTTTTTCATATTTACCTTCATACCATTATGGCTGCACCAATCCAAAAGATTATCCACTTCACACTCAATCAACTTTTGAATTTCCGATCTGGAGATGATAGGTACAGCGATCGTGATATCGTCCGCATATTTCGTTACCACCGAAGAAGCCAATTATGGAGAAAAATCACTGAGGTAAGTACAAAAGATAGCCGGCCCAAGCACTGAACCCTGTGGAACTCATGTGTAATGTTTATTTTGTTTTGCAGGGAGATGTTATCGCTTATTAACTTCAATTGACCCGTTCTGCCACTGAAATAGTCTTCCAGCTACTTTAAGAAACCAATGGGAAATTCTGAGAATAAAGCTTCTTTATTGAACGACGGTGATCAACGCGGTCGAAAGCATTCGATAGATCAAAGCAGTTCCAATCAAGCAGTCAATCGCAGTTCCAAAATGTGATGAATCGTCATAAAATTTGGTTGCAGCGTTGTAAATATTCAGAAGGGCTGTAGTAGTGGAAGCAGATCTGCGGAAGCCGTGTTGGTTAAACCCATGGGCCATCTCCAGTGGTGCTCTCAAGTTGTCGTCCATTACGAACCACTCAAGAACCTTAGCAGGTAGGGGTAGGAGTGTGATATATCTTAAGCTGTCTACTTCAGGAAATTTATTTTTTGGTATAGGTTTTATAACATCCTCTTTCCATGCATTTGGAAAAGTTCGTTGCTTAATTGAGGATCTAAAGACAGTACAAAGAGGTTCAGCAATTGCGTCCGCAAGGGTCACGTATATCTTCGTCGGAATCTCGTCAACACCACATGCCTTATTCTTTGGATACTTTCTTAACTTATTTTTGATGCTGGACTCAGTTATATGAAATTGCCAAAAATTATCTTCCAAGTGACTCACATCAGTTGATAGCGGATGAGATTGATTATCCGAGGATAACCGAGCCCGTAAATCTGAAGACAAGGCATCAAGCAAGGTTTGCTCATCTCCTAATTTTGATATCAAATCTGACGCAAAATCCAAATCCTTTTTCTTTGAGTTGACTCACCAATTTCCAAAGACCATTTTTTGATTGCCCACAATTCCTTGACCTTCCTTACTTCCAATTTTGTTTTTTCTTTCAAATGATTGTATCTGGTCCAATCTTTATCCCTGAATGCCTTCCATTTATCCAATAATAACATTTTGGTCAATGGAGTAATCCACTCTTTGTCATTATTGGTTATGGTTACCCAACGACTAGGCAAGTATTTATCCATGCGACTCAAAAGAGTACTTTAAAATTTCAACCATTGAACATTTACGTCCTCATCAACCTTCAATAGATGACTCCAGTCAACACGCTCAGCAGAATTGAGAAGCCGCTCTATATTCGAACGACGAAAATCGAAAACTTTATGCCATCTGACGAAAGTCTCGGAAATTTTATTAATTTTTGGTTTTATTGTCAGTGTCAAGTGATCCGAATTACCGATGGGAGTCTCATATTCTAAGGAGTTGTGATCCTAATTTGATAGAAGATTTTTGGAAATCAATATGTGGTCTAGAATATTGCTTCCTCTGGTTGGTTTTGAAACAATATCCTGTAGTCCAAGTTCGGAACAGAGATCACTGGCACCAAGACGATTGAAGTCACCGACAATTATTTGATCGTAGCTTGGATGACTCAAAAGAAGTCTGTCAGTGCCATCAACAATCACCCCATGAACGTCGGAAAGGACATCATTGGACACTGATGGTGGTATGTAAATACACATTACGAGCATATTATATGTCTTTACATCAAGTATTAGAAAGTCAACATTAGGTATGATAGAAAATGTATGTGTAACATCTGTAAAACTGATAAAGTCACGCAAGTATACAGCAGCACCTCCTCCTCGACGAAAAGAGCGATCAGTTCTGGCTATACAATAATTCGGGACGTGTATAACACATGAGTCAACCGAGTTACTCAGTCAAGTTTCCGTGATGCACATTATCGAGTAATTCTTTATATTGCTTAAAACCTTCAACTCGTCAATTTTCGGTAGTAGTGAACGAACGTTGGAGAGGAGCAAAGAAGGGTATGACTTATGCTGCGATAAAAACTTTATTGAAAATTTGCGTTCAAGCCGTCGTTTGAGACTATTTGGTTTCTGCGAATCTTGACATTTTCGCCATTTAGCATATGTACTGCTATACACTACACACCAGGGTTGGAAGCGATCGCCGGCACGGCAGGGTTGAAGACCGACCGGCCGATTAATTTAATTAGACCCATCTCGACTGTTGACGACATTCAGTCCAGAATAAATTGCTCAGTCAATCATTATAACATTATGAGCATGTAAATGTAACATAATTTGAGAGCATCTACGTTCATGCTTTGTGATATGAATATTACGAACGGTTCTTTAAGCAGTCAAAAAATGATTGCCAGAAACTTATGCATGAAGTTCAGACCCTACTTTATCTCAAATAAAGTTTCCATAATCATACATTCTAGCCTGTATGAATTTCGGAAACATTGTGTATTCCTCAACCTATCTTTTATAAAATTATTATAGATCTTGAATGATGTGGGCAGTTTATGTAACAAGTGGAGCATGGAGATGCAATGAGTAATGGACTTCAGTGCAACCTATGGCCTACTACCCGAACATTCGACAGTGGATGGTGATTAGTTAAAGTAAGTATGTAAGTTAGCGTATATTTTTCATCAGATTGAAAATCGAAGACTTTACAAAAGTGGGCAAATCATCAGAAAAGAAAAAAAACACTAAAATGCATTGTTCAATAGCATTGATGTGCACGGGAAGAATGAATGAAGTCTGCGAAGTGTGCGTACATGCGGTAGTCTTAGATGACCTGAATGTTGTAATCGCGGTGGAACCAATTCGTGTAAAGGATGGGACACGCATGTTTCACAATTCTGAAGGAAAGAGATTGCACGAATTTCGCATAAGTCTGAAATTTTGGAAAACTTGTCACAACTGCAATTCTTTCCACAGATGAGCTTGTGACACCGACGTTGAACTGCCTTCAAGCTGTCATTAACATTTCTTGGCAGCCAGACAAACAAGGGGTCAGCATATAATAGCACAGATAGCACAATGGCCTTGTACACCTCAATTATTTAATCATATGGTAGCAGTTCTTTCAATTTACGTATAACAAATAGACGTTGTGAAGCAATTTTCATTATCTCATCAAAATGAGTGTCCCACTTGAGTTTATGATTCCAGCGAATTCCAAGAATTTTCAAATTTTCGGAGACTTCAATATTTGGATATGTCACAATCACTTTTGCGAAATATCATCTGCTTTCACTTTTCGAAATTCAAACTCATTCTATTGTCTTCTACCCATGTCTCAATGTCGCGTAAACCTCTTGGAGAAGTACCATTCTTGTAAACATGCTCGATTAAGGTGACATCATCTGCATACATTATTAAAGTTGAGTCCGTGGATACAGACAAAGAGCCCATGAAAACAGCAAACAGTATCGGTCCAATTACTGACCCTTGAGGAATACCTGATGGAACCCTGGTAATTGCTACATACTGTCCCTCTACCTTCAATCTGTGCATTTGATCTAACCAAGATTTAGCCAAGCAATAAATCCTCTGTTGACACCATTGTCGATAAGACGATTCAATAGAATGTTGGGCAAAAATAGTTGTTTGATAAGCCAACTGAATGCGATATATTTTGATTGACGTAGGTACAGCAACACTCCCGCTCAGTCTAGGGTCACTCACTGAAATGAAAAATTGATGACAAGTTTGGCGAGCTCATTGTTTCAGACTCTTATGCGTCAGTTCGCGGTCATCAATGTAAACTCAAAATATCTGAATTTGTAGTGGAGATTTCTAAATTGACGTTGCAAAATCACTAGAATTCCCTCACAAGTGAAGAAGCAAATATCACTTCAGTGAATCAATTTAAATCAAGTTTGCGCGTCGCAGGCCAAACATTCCGTAACATCAGCACTCAGTTAGTAATCAAATTGTTCAACTCGGAACTTCTTATCGCTTGAAAAACATTTATTATATTGAAACTTAGAATTTGTTGACCGCTTTCTTGTGCAGGCGAGATATAGATATAATCATATATTATCATTGTATCAATGTTATTATTAGATCAATGCTAGTTTGGGTCATTATTTTGATTATCTGTGTTCAACTATTATCTGTACTTGATTGACTTTGAAAATGCAGTCAGCATTATCATAAATTGTAAGGTAGGCCTACACTGTAAACCGTAGACCGACAATAATCCTACAAAATTACTGACAAAATCAACCGACGATTGTCACCGCCAATATCCTGCGATATCCGACGAATTTGTAGCAAATTAACCAATGTATTAACCTTGTATGCAAATTAAACAAACAAAATTGTTGAATATTGATTGATTTTTTCGATTAGTGATTGCTTGACTTTTCGGAAATCTGTATTATTGTGTGACAAAACCATGATTTATTTTGACATAATTAATTAAGTACCTACATTTTTGATTAAATTTAAGCTGTTATTCATTGCTATTCATTTTGTCAGATATTGTAGGTGTTCAGTGGCAATCATCCAACAAGAACTAACAATGACCTACAAAATGCATTGTGTAGTATAAATGTCTGTCAATTGTCAGTCAACGGTTTACAGTATACAACTCATTAGACTAGTAATTAAGTCATTACGAGTATTGCTGCTCATCGCTCAAAACATGATATCAAAATGCGAATAATTGCACTGTGTAATATTGTATTGTAATAATGTCCCGCTTATATGGAGCACCGTTAGGCCTGCTATTTATGCATTTCATGCATGCTATTTGGAAATTGAATAATGTCTAATGGCATAAGTTTACCTAATAATGACTGACGATCAAGGCCTCAACCAACCGGCATCGAGACGATAGCCACCGTCCCATCCCTGAGCGTCCGGTTTTTAATACGCCGGCCGCCGACCGGCCGGTTTCCTCATTTATGGCAATCTATTAAGCGCATGTTTTGCCGAGCAAAGTCGAGTGAATACCGACGAGGGGTTGCACCCGATGATCACATGATATAGGAGAGGTATGACCATGGATCCCGGATGATCACACGGGGAGGGGTCTGAATCTGCCAATTTTTTATCACGATATATTTGGACGACCCCTTAGTAGGCTACTTGAACGTGACAGGCAATGACTGCATTACGAAGCGTTTGCGGTCTTCAATATTTTACTTCTATGCGCTACTTAAGATTACTTTAAAAAGGAACTTATATTTGATCTATCTAACTTTCAGCAAGGAATTCCCAATGTACAGAAACATTAAGAAGTTGCATCTTTTTCCATGGTCCATGAAAAGTGTTACTTGATTAAAATTGACTCGAAAAATATACATGATGCATGCAGAACTGCAGATATATCTATTTATATCAAAACAGATATATCAAATCTAATATTAAATCTGTTATGGAAAGGAACTGCTGGGGAATCAGAGGAGTCATAAACAGAAATGAAAACTATGTCTATATCAATAACAACACATTCGCATAATAGCAAACAAACACTTTGTATCAAAAGCAATAGTACATATCCAATTGACAAAGTACTATCGGTAAATTGAAAGGTAACAAAAAATAGAGACCTAAAATAAAAATGAAACGATATATCAAAACCTAGTAATATCGATTCACATTGTCAAACAATACATCACTGAATAATTTAATGGGATAGTAAAACTACAGATAAAATCTAAACACCAAATTACTATCAATCTACCTACAGTCTTCCAAAATCTTTGTGATTTTGGTTCAGAACAACATAAAAGGGAATTAATTTGTGGAACTTGAGCGGTCAGTAAAAAAAATACATTGTTTAATAGATCAGGAACAGGCTAATTAGGGTTAAAGTTAGGGTTAGTTTCATCTGATACAAAGTTGGGTATCGCATTTGAAATACGCGTTGTAGAAAGTAAAGTTTATTCCACATTGTGGCTTACTCTACATTGTGACTTTTTCTATTTTGAAATAAGCGTGTTCGCCTATTGGGATATCAATATAAATATGAGTACATACAGGGTGTGGCACAAAAACTTGACTAAATTTGAAAGTAGCATAATTTTCTAATTATCCTAGTAGAAATTAAGAAATAAGGTTCGCATTTTGAAATTAATATATGCACATCTTTAGCACCATAATCAGCATCACAGTGACGGGTATAGCCGGGTTTTTGTTCAAAGCGCTTTCGCTGATTCTCTTGCCTTTCCACTGTCCGCAATACAAAACCGCAGTCGGTCAATTTTCTGCAGGCCTAGATATATGCCTATCCCAAAGAAAATAGTTCCATTTGTGATTATCGACCTACTTCTATCCTACCCTTCTGAAGGAAGGTAAAACTCTTCAAAAACCTTGTCCTACGTCCACTCCTCTCCTATAACATCCATCAGCGTTAATCTAACTGTGCTAGTATTTGCTTTGGTTGCACAAATTCCCCTTTGTCCATCCGATTGTCCGTTTTGCAACATGCCACTGCTGATTGAACCAACTCTGCAGCTCTTTTGGCGGTAGACTTTTTTTAAAGCTTTCGACTGCATTAGCCACCCCAATTTATTGGACATCCTTGTGAATAACTTCCATTGTAATTTTCATCCTACTGAATTTGTTCGCAATTTTTGCTTAATCGGTTTCAACGCTTGCGAAGAAATGCCTCAACTTTCACTCCTTGGACAGACATACCCAGTGGAGTGCTTAAGGGATCAATCCTTTGGCCAATTTTCTTCCTACTTTTTTATCGACGATCTCCCGTCTCTACCGAATGCCAAAGCTGCGATTTACGCTGCAATACCACGTTGATGCATTTTCTCTATATCACAATCATTCTGATTTTTAACGCAATATTGATATATTTTGTAATTGGGTTGATCAAAAAGGCATTTGTGTCACCTTGAATTAGACACAGTGTATGTCATTTACACGGAACAATGAGCCTTGTAAACTTTCAGTTAGCATCCGTGACTCTTCTATTAATTAAGCTGATTGCACTAATTTTTTTGCATTTACATTGTATTTGCATTTTTCATCGAATTCGAATTGGGACAATCAGTTTTTTACTTCTATACAATTAGATGCTTTCGCGCGATGTCGCATGGGAAAATTTTTAAAAGTAATGGCAACAGCGAATCTCTTATCTGGAAGGCGTAATAAGTTTCGTCTCTTGTCACATCTCTTTTTAATCGCTGATGTTGTGCGATTTGAAGGAAAGTCATTTCAAAACACTTCAGAGACTTCATCGCTTGGACATGAGAGGGTCCAATTTGAGTCAGGCCTAATGTATAGTTTGCGTGATTTGGTGAATGGCATCAACGTCAAACGTATCAAAAGAATAGCACTTCACAAAGAGAAACATACCCTCTGTAATTTTTTTTGTCAGCGCCAGTGATCGAGCTGTGCGACATTCTTGTTTTCTGCAACCTTACATAAGAACCCTTTCATTGCACGGAAAAATCCGTTGCTAAGCATTCATGTGTTACGTATCGCATTGTGTTCGCATTGCATCACGTTTGTTAGATTTCAAATTAGCTGACAAAAACAAAGTCAATTGAAATATGCATTTATATTCACATCACAATCAAAATACTTTTGGAAGGGCATTCAGCACATTGGATGCAATAGTACAATCAAATGTTTATTGATAGATCCAGAGAACATTGAATAATTGGACACAATTGTTTCAATCACACTTCTCTGTTAATTGAATCTCCGGATTAAAACTACCTTTTAATTGTTGTTCAATAGACATTATTTGATCCCTTTCATCAGATCTTTTATATTTCAATATGGTACAAGCCTGTGAAACAACAACTTCTATGAATTCAAATACGGAAAAGGGAGAAAAGCCCAGAAAGATGGCAAGTAGTAGTCCTAGGTCCATCAAAAACTCAGAAAGGGTAAAACTTGCTCGATATCCTATTACAGTTCTACTTGGTACCTTCTTTGGGCGTATATTTATAACTGCGAGATTCTTGTAGTAAAACTCAGCGGTTGGTTTTTTTGGAAGATTGTCCCAAGAACTTCCAAGAATGACATCTGATCCAGTCTGATCAAAAGCTCGTTGCCGACGCGAAATAATAAGCTGGTGATTCAGCTCCGTGACTTTCTCATTGCTCAGAGATGGTAATGGCATGTAATCATAATGTACACTGTAATTGAGACTCTTGCACCGTCGAAATTGTGTACAATCGTAATCAAGTTTTGGTCTCAATGTATTTATATTAATATATTTTGAGTAGCACTTCAAATTCTGAACTGCATCTTCGATGAGCTTATTAGTAACTGCATCTTGAGTTAGTTTTGTTTTTGTCATCACATTAACTAAATGAGTATAATATTCTTCCTTTATTCTGGTCCAATTTCCCATAACAGACAATGTAACTGCACTCATATTGAATGCATCGATAGCATGATGTTTTAATATTAAGAATGCAGGACTCATACAATATCCTAAACCCTTGGGCTGTGAGGCTAATTGCAAGAACTGTAATAAGTTTTTTGCTTGGGCAAGTGTCAGCGATGTCTGTGGTGCCAGACATTTACATTCCTTCTCAATCTGCTGTCCAAACTTCATCTGAATGCACGCTTCGTCATTTTTAACGAATGATAAAGGATCATCTGCTTGTGGGTTTGAAACATTGGCAAGTAAAACATCAACGTTATCGGAATTAGAATTGCATCGATCAAATGTCTCTTCAGAAGATTGATAAGTTATGTCATAAACACCGGGTCGATTGATCAGTACGGAATTATTCTGCAAATTCGGATCACCGATTGGTATCAGCGCTTTCTTTTCGTGCAAATATACAGCGATGCCATTGTCAAAGTTGCTCAAACTTGAATGGTAATTCTCTATCAAGTCAGGATTCAAACGAAGCCAAATCGACATTGGCTGATCAATATCTTGCTTTTGCTCATCGGCCGGATTAGTGATATTGAGACAAGACCTCTGACCAATTTTATATTCCCTATAGGAACAGTTCCTTCCTTGAAACTTGCAATCAAGGAAATAAGCATTAGTAGGATCGAAGAAATGTAGCGAATACCTTCTCAGGTCATACGGCCGAATTGGATTAGAGATCAAACTCCCGTATAGTTGCTTCAGTGGATTAATAAATTCAGAGCCAAAGTCAATGCCTAATTTCTTGAAGATTCTTTTCTCGAAATGAATTACGTCATTTACGGACAGTCTTACCGCCAAGTAACGTTGAGAACTGCCTTGTTTATATGCGATATTTGTTGAATAAATAAATTTCATACCTTCTTTGCTTAGCAAAGCATTAGATGCAAAACAAATTGATATATCTGGATATGAAATTGGTTTTAAATCCTCAGAAACGACAGATTGAGCTTCACCAGCGATGAATCTGATCACTTTTGCGTACATAGTATATCCACATCCGCCCAAAGCACCTAGCAGAAGAAGCAGCCATAAGGCCTTTCCTGCAAAGAAGAAAAAATGTCCATACATATTGCACTGACTTAAAGCTTCGAAGAAACATAGAAAAATATACAGAGCCTATTCTCATTTGCTTATCACGAGCTTGATTGCGCTCATAGAAATAGATTGTTTATCTGAAGTTGACTAGGATGGAAATTGACTCAAGGTCGCGGCACCGAAATCGCCGGGGGAACTAAGTTGGGGCATGAATCACAAATGAAAAGCTTATAATTACACATGTGACTGATTCTAATCCAATGATGCTGTCGTTGATAAGTGTATCTAAGCGAAATTGCGTGCGATTAATGTGCCACTATTATGTATGGCACGAAGCACTACTTCCATTCTAGAGGTTTTATTGTTATAAATTTCTATGATTATAGATGCTACACGGTGACAGCAATAAAAACTAATTGTGTATAATCGCGTACTCTCTGCACCTGCTGATAATTCAGGGCATTCGCTTTGGCATCCTTCTTTTATTCTTTATTTTTGCTATTCTGCATTATATTTCAAACTCGTGCATCCAGAATGTATTGTATTGGAGGTCTACATGTACAGTGTATCTTTCAAATTCACATGGCGCTGTTCTCATCTAAGTGAGTGGGCAGAGCTGTTGAACAACGCAGCTAGCAACTGCACCATAGTTGGATGCAGGTGGGGCAGCACGAGGTCATGGGTCTCTATAGCTTCCTGGGACTGTCGGCCAGTTTTCTACACCTGCGGGCCTTATGGGGTGAAATATACGTCATTTGATTTTAAAGGAGTCAGCTGAAATACGATCACATGACAAGATCGGAGATAGGCAAGGAGAATCGTCATCAGTCACGTGATTTCTGGAACGTCATTTCTGATGGTCAACGGGATGGTCAAAACAGGCAGCTATCGCAACTGGTTAAAAAATGAAGATAGAGTCTGTATTCTATGCAATAATGGATGATGTATTTCATTTCATTTATGAATGCTCGGTGCACAATGATATTAGGTCACTGTTCTTGCCATTTCGATATCTCGAAACAAGATTTCTATGACATATTGCGGACTTTAGAATTAAGTGTAACTGTGATATTGACGAAATATAGTGTTCCAGCCAATCTACTGTGTCATTGCGATCAATGATTAAGTAATGTATAGTTATTAGGTATGAATTTGCGGGCAGCAATGATAGAATTCCAAGGGCGCGTAGCGCACGCGGAATTCTATCATTGCTGCCCTGCAAATTCATACCTAATAACGGTATTGTTACATCTTAGCGGGCAGCAATGATAATTTGACATTGCTGCCCGGAAATTCATGTAGATATCTTGAACATAGGATGTAACAATGTATAGTTATTAGGTATGAATTTGCGGGCAGCAATGATAGAATTCCAAGGGCGCGTAGCGCACGCGGAATTCTATCATTGCTGCCCTGCAAATTCATACCTAATAACGGTATTGTTACATCTTAGCGGGCAGCAATGATAATTTGACATTGCTGCCCGGAAATTCATGTAGATATCTTGAACATAGGATGTAACAATTGATATTCATCGTCAATGATGAACCAGACTTGGCAATAAGGACTTCAGTCAAACGCTTATTTACATCAGATTAATACGATGTTGGGAACAATCTTTTACAATTATTCAGAAGTCTCAATTAATTCAATCTCATTACAGGCAAGACACTTTTATCTTTTTGTTCTTACATTGTTTATGATAAATGTTTCACGTAAATGTATGTATATATATATATATATATATATATATATATATATATATATATACTTTACTTGTTCCGGACCTAAAGAAATTAAATGATAGAGTTTTTGAAAATTACATCGATAAAAACACATTTATATTTTCTTCTTCACCTTCCAGCGAACCAGAGCATACTTTTATAATCATTCATTGCATGCCATCCTTCTAAATAGGCTACTGTCATTCATTTAAACTCATGAAAAGTCATCATTCATCACTGTTTTACTTGAACGTATCTTCATGTTTCGAAAAATTTCGTTTCTGATTTCATAGGCTACCCATCCTGCCATCGTCACTGCCGAACCGCACCTAATTGGCTGACTCATTCATGGGAGTGACAGAATTCCCTGCGCACGCAACACACTATCTGTTAACAATACGTTCAGATGCCGGTCGCCGTAAGAATGTTATTAATAATTTTTTTCCTGTCACATTTGAATCTTTGATGAACTGCAACACAACACCGTTGAAATTAGGCCCTAAGCAACTTATAAATATCAAAAATATTTCGTATAGGGCCTACCGTAAGCATGCATAGGCTACGCTTTTCTCTAGCGGCCTAGATAGTCTGCTAGTAGCCTGTACATCTAAAACACATGCATATTCCCTCGAATATCGACCAATATCTCTCGAATATATCATTGAACATCTTTCTCCTACCAATAACTGGAACGTTTCCTCGGTCATTCCAAAATAAGAGCCGCATCAATTTGCTTTCATCCCCAGCCGGAACAAGGGACTGTCGCACCACTTAGCTCTCTAATCAGCAGGATATTGGCCTTTCTGGATACTCCTAGAGCTGTGCGTCTCATGTCTATTGACTATTCAAAGGCATTCAACAAGTTGCCTCACAACACGATACTGTCGTCGCTTGCTACCTTCTTGGCACCAAAGGATCGCATTGGTTGGATCGCCTCATACTTGTCATTCAAAGAGCAAGTGGCAAAAGTGGATGTCTCATGCTCTCAGCCTTACGTGGCGACAAGTGGTGTTCCACAGGGAGGAGTTCTCTCTCCGATCTTATCCACTCCAGCAGTTGACAGTTTCAGACCTTTTTTCCAGTCTTCTGATAAAATTCGCGGACGACATGCGCCTATTGTATTTTGTTCGGGAAGAGGATGACGACAATCTTTCAGAAGAGCTGAATCACATGTCGCCTGGTCTTCCGCAAGTGGATTAGCCTTCAATGGCACCAGGACCAAACTGCTCAAATTTCAAACGAAGTGCCCACTCTCACTTCTTTCCTTGAAATATCATCTATTTAACTTTTCTATCCACTTGCCACTTCAATAAAACTTCTTCGACTCACCATCGACAGTGATATGACACACTATATGACGCAGTGCGTACACTCATGAAGTCCTGACAAAACTTTGCAAGAAAGTGTACAATGCTGTATGCTCCTACACAAGCAAAGACACCCAAGAATGTAATGTGAAATGTCTATTGCACAATGATGCGGTCGGTTGCAAGCCACGGTCATCCTACGTCCAAATTCGTGCGTCCAACTGCGTCATCCAACTCTCAAAATTTGAGGACCGATGTTTGATCTGCCGCGCAAAAAGAAATTTCCTGATTTCTGTGACGACCTAGGAAAGCGCCTTGCGAGGAGAGCCCAGTGCTATCCCTTAAACATTTTCTTTAACGTACAATCCAGCAGGTACTCCAGTCGACTTGGGAACACTAGTCGCAAAGTGATGTCGAAGACCAGCCGTTACGGCAGCTCAGTTATCAAATACGCTTGACCATTTTACTTTTCGATCAGTGTACTTATTTCCTATTGTGATGTAATGCAATGTCCGAATATGTCTGATATGCAACAAATATATCATCATTATCATCATGAATCTACACTGTAAATTGATGGATACGAAAATTACAGACACCAAAATTACATACATTTTGAAACTAACATCTGATACGAGATTCTCGTATGTTTACAGAGATCTGGTATGTTTTCCATACCACATCTCACTTACTTTCGTATGTGATTGGTATGTAGCGATGCGAACTATTCTATCTGTGATTGGCTGTTTTACACTAAAATACGAGTTGTTGGTATGTTTTATATACGAGACCCGATGCAAATTCATCCTTATTCGTATGCCTCTGGTATGCATTTCGTATGTGCAGCTTTAAGTCACATAGCAAAAAAATATGTATCACATACTACTGTCAAATTACGTTATTTGTCAATACCAGTCACGAATATTTTTTGTTTGATAGTGTGATATGTAACTAGATCAGATTTATTCTGAATTTTGTGCTCCACGAGGTTGTCGTCTTTGTTACATGTCTAGCAAAATTAACAGGACGTTTAGTTAGCTCTACTTTATGAGCCAAGTTGATAAACATCAGTTCATTCAAACGATATCTTCCGTGCAATCATGTTGAGTTATATATCTAAAACATAACTATTCTTGCGTTCATGAATTATAATGTTTTTATTTCGGATTGATAATATGCATAGTTCGAAAATTACATAATGCATAATTGTTGATGGTTAAATACTTATTGATTATTTATGTAATGCCTTAGACTTACATGTATTAAAATCGAATTCAGTATTGTAATTTTGACTATTAAATGTCATTATCTCACTACTTACAAAACAGTAGTAACATTAGTGTGATCTTTATTGACCAAAGGCCTTTAATCAGCATACTTTGGACATGATTTAGGCCTATGCTTTCTTTTAGCATTGTGCTGGCATGTTTTCAGTATGTAAAGCATACCACATTTGAAATAACATATGAGAAGCATACAAATATATACCAAGAGAATGCAGAAATATACCAAAAAAGTATTTTGGTCTGCATCCTTCGTATGTGATTGGTGTTGAGCGATTTACAGTGTACGATGTTCAGCATGGTCGCAAAGACTCAACCCTGCATGGCCTCTTCTTTAAGCGTATCTGAAGTCAAAAAGTCAAATTCTTCTTTTGCGGGCTTTTGCGAGCTGCAAATTAACAATAAGGGCCGCGGGCCGCGGTGTTGTCTTCTGCGGGGCGAGGTGGACCCGGAGGTCTGGTCCGCATTCAACTCGGAACTGAACACTTGTTCGCTATAAATCTATCTGACTTCCAACTTCACCACATCAACGTTGCGCCTGTCTGAACACTCATTGACTCTTTCCAGAGAAGTCGGACATTTCTTTTAAAAATGCAACATTAGATTGTAATCAGTTTTCTCATGATTAACAGGGTGATAGAGGAACAAGTCCGCTTTCAAGTTTCGAGCGTTTGTTAGTCACTGTGCTTCCATCTATCATTACCTCTTCCAGATGGATTCATTCAATCTACATGCATAGTAGATACAACACATTAATACTCTCGCCTTTCGCGAAGTTTTTGACAGCGTTGTGCATATCAAGGAAAATCATGCAGAACTCATTGTTTCATAATAAATGTGATGTATACAAAAGAAAAACATTCAATTCTACAATAATGGAAATATTATAGTAAAAAATAGAAAATATGAAAATAGAGCCCTTAAAATGACAGCATTTTCCAGCTAAGAAGTAACTTGATTCGGTTCATGGGTGAAAAATGAGTCCATGGTGGAAAAGTTGATTTATGTCATTCTGTAGAACATTCTAAGCTCAAGACACCACTGAGAGAAGAAAGTAGAGAAAATTCCCATCCCCACCTATTTGTCAATGAATTTTAACCTTCATACTTTTACTATCTATTCCTTGACTGGCTTTATGTCCGTATGGTCCAGAAGATGAGAGCATATTTACCTCGTATTCTTCCAAATCTGAACACCATTTTTTGTCACAAACTGCTAATGTTTTATTGTTACCTCGCACACAATCGTAGGTGCATTGTGCATGACAGCACAAAAATTGAAATTCACACCAAATGGGCTATGCAACAGGTAGTATTGAATCGCATGGTACCAATAGCATCGAATGATGACCAAACATAAAGTCAGGTTTTAAATTTCAGTTTTTAAATAGATAAATTGTTATAGCATAGGTGTAACAGTTTTAAGTCAAATCATCATTTTGATATTATAAGTACTATGAGTCTTAATATTATGAGACTGATATTATGAATACTAAACTCATGATACTTTAATGAGAATATAATGAGTGGCAATGAGATCATTCATAATGGTAGTATCTCATGAAATCATGAGCATTCATGAAGTTAACGGCATAATTCATAGCTGCCTGTAAGGCTGTTACCAGGTTCCCATCTGGTCATTATTGTTGCTTTGGAGTCAAGTGCAAGACCGATGATGTGATATTTTCCTCTTCTCGTGTACAGTCAGTTATTTATATAGTGAGGGGTCGAACGGTGTGAAATATATTTCTATTTGACACATTCATGACGGAAAGACATTGAGTCAAATATGACGTAATACCTGTAATAGACCGCCACCTACCGCCACTTGCTAGATTTCGACAGTATAGGAAGTGACAACCAAGATGTTTGTTTGTGTAATGCCTGTTTGATGTGTTATTCGCTGCATGCCCTGCTGAAAGAAGACAACTGCTGCTTGGACTACAAAGTTGACTTCTTTATTAGCAATAATTGCCTTAAATTAGTCATCACGTCAATGGAATGTTATTCACGATATGTCGTGTTTGCAGTAATATTCTATGCATGATATACTGGATACACCAACTTGTTGATTATGGAGTCTTTAAATACGGGCGAATAAGGCCAGAGTAATTGTTGTAAATAATACATAATACGTAAATCAATTTATTGAATATCGATACTAGGAAAATATGCATTTAGCATCATGTTAAGTTTCAGTAATGAGATAATAAATCATGGTAATACGCTGAAGTGTAAATACTTTCATAAAAAATCGGTTATTTGCAGTTGAAAGTTTTACAGGTTAACTGAAATAATATTTAATACTTTTCGATTAGGAAATGCTGAATAACAGGTTTTGCGGTATGCACTTCTTACTTCAACAGATGTCTGGAAACTGGCAGCTAAACCTCACATATGTTCCCATAGTTTATCGGCGTTTTGGACTATGCCGCTCTAGAGCTTCTCCTCCCGAAGGATTCTCGCTTCTCTTTCATCCTCTTTAGATGTTATCCTAGTAAAAATCAGTGTGACCGTCGTCAGAGAGGATTCGATAATTCAGTTGTTGGAGTAATTGCATGCTTCTCTTTCAGGAGCTGTTTTTCTTATGCAGGGTGTTCGGAAAGTCACTGTGCAGTGAAAATACATGTATATTTTGATCATTCCTATGAAAAACAATTAAGAGCAAAATCAAACTGTAAACCTATAAATGACAACAAGATTACATCGACAATTTGAATTAGGCATATTATTAATGTTGAAAGCGTGAATCACCTAAACGAGTATTCACTATTAACACGTCGCATCATGTTATCAAAGACTCGCACAAGGTGATCAGGAGTGACTGAATTAGTAGTGCGAAGAATTTCATCTTTCATTTCTTGAAGTGTGTGAGGATTGTTTTTGAACACATTGGCTTTTGCTGCTCCCCAAAAGTAAAAATCTGGGATGTTAAGTGTGGTGGCCACAGACCCTTTATGTTAAGTCGATCTACAAAATTCTGACACAGCAAATTCAACGTTTCGTTTGACATGTGCGCAGATTCAACCATCTTGCTGTAACACTGTATGAGACTTCTCATCGTCTGAAAGTTCTCCGATGAATTTTAATAAAATCTTATAAAAAGCGCGCTGCTGATTCACCTTCTTCAAAAAAAAAAAAGAAAAAAAAAAAAATTCAAAAGTTCTTAGTTGTTGTTAGAAGAGAACGGTCAAAAACGGTCAGAAAAAAGAAATCGGTTGCTAAATTGGTGTTTTAAATTATCCGTATATTTATCCTTGTTGCGAAAAAACACCAATTGCTTTTCATAGGGAAGAAACATAAAAACATGCATACACTTTCACTGCACAGTGACTTTCCGAACACCTTGTACAAAGGATTATATAGAGTGTAATTGTTGAATGAGAGACTGTTAACGTGTTGGAGTTGAAAATTGCAACAGAAACTTTACATGTCCCAACGAATTTGTCCTTACAGAAATTACTTGACATATCAAACGTCTTGGACTTCAACCTATACGTTCTGATGAAATTCTGACCTCCACTTTTAATGCTGAAATTTTGAATTTAAGCTCACATTCGTAAATAGAAATAGTTGCATCGTCAAATAAAAAATGGCAACAGACCTGAATGAAATCTCACATTCGTCTTTCGGGCGATCTTTGTACGCACAGACAGATATCAAAACTTCGGAAGAAAAAGATTAAGTTGATTGATAATGGCAGTTCTTGTTTTATATCATTTCATATTCAAAGAATTACACTGTAGTGCTTTAATATGATTTATGAACATAATGAGGTTGTCCAGAGTAAAATAATTTGATCTTCATCTGTTCAAATATATCTCAGAGACTTATGGATAAATCAAGCTATTTCATGAAGATAAAAATCCTTTTCATCGAAAGATAGATATAACAGCCGACTCTTAAGTGAATTATTTTCTTCAAAGATGTTTGAACCAATTGCATTATGCACTTGTGGAAAGTCAATTAGTGCCACTTTTTTAGTAATCTGGAATGCATAGATGCAAGCAAGCCAAATGTAAATCAAGACGACATTGTTGAAGCTCATTGACCAAAATGCCTTTCAAGAAACAAATTCCAATCAAATTACCGAATAACAAGTCTCGGTAATGATATAAATAGAAATGTCAGTTGTATTCCCCCAATCTCTTGCCCACTTGATAGGGCAGCAGTTTGCTTACTTGATGAAAAAATATTGGAAGCTCAAGGTGATGGTGTTCCCTGTAAATGGCTTGAAGTAGCTCCTGAAATATACAGCTGTCATCACGGGTTTTGCAGGGAATGAGACCAATAATGGACTTTCACAGAATGATGAACATCCTTTGGCCATTGTGAATCTTCGCGTCTGCCAAGTTATACCTGGTCCTTCTTCTTATCAGACAGGATCAGTGGTGCAGCGTGCTCCAACACCAGAGTCCTCCGCTCCATAATGGATGCCTAAGTCTGCAGGAGATAGTATGAATAGCATACTATTAAAATTATTAATTTGAGGATATATTAATTTCAATGACTTTGGAAATGAAAATGAAGTAATGTGATAAATAAAAAATGATGTTTAAATGAAAATTACGCTGAAGACTTCACTTCTAATTTATCTAGAGTAAACACAGTCAAATGTCATTGTACAGACAGTCTCACTCTGCTTCCCATTGCATTTGTACATGTGTTTCTGTTAATCCTGTGTGACAGCATGAAAAGACAGGATGAACTCCGTAGACGCACACTCGTAGTAGCCATAGGGTGTGCATCATTCCATGAAGGTCACGTTTCCGACCTCGATCCCTGTAAAGACCCGCGCTAACGGCTGGACTTGAAGATCAGCTTTTTTTATGGCTATTTCTTTTGTGAAGTTGTGGTAAAACATGAAACCTGACTTAGAAGTACTTTAGCTGTTTCAGCATTGAGGTTTAGATATGAATTACATACACTGCAAATCGCTGGATACGAAAATTACATACAAACATATATCAAAATCACATACAATTTGAAACTAACATCTGATACGAGATTCTGGCATGTCTACAGAGATCTAGTATGTTTTTCATACCACATCTCACTCACTTTAGTATGTGATTGGTACGTAGCGATACGAACTATTCTGTCTGTGATTGGCTGTTTTACAATTAAATACGAGTTGTTGGCATGTTTTATATACGAGACCCGATGCAAATTCGTCCTCATTCGTATGTGTTTAGTATGAAGAGCTTTAAGTCACATGGCAAAAAAATAAGTTATATTGCATACTACTGTCAAATAACATTTTTCAATAATACCAGTCATGAATATTTCTTTGTGAAAGTGCGGTATTTAACTACATGTAGATTGGATTTATTGTGAAAGTAACGCCGCATGTCATCGTTAGTACTAGTCTCATGGCATTCACAAGATTCATAATTAGCTTATATCCATGAACTAAGTTGATAAACATCATTTAAAAATACGATAACAATCGAGCAACCATGCTGACTTATACCGGTATATCTCAAACATAACTATTTTTGCGTTCATGAATTATAATGTTTTTATTTCGGATTGATAATATGCATAGTTCGAAAATTACATAATGCATAATTGTTGATGGTTAAATACTTATTGATTATTTATGTAATGCCTTAGACTTACATGTATTAAAATCGAATTCAGTATTGTAATTTTGACTATTGAATGTCATTATCTCACTACTTACAAAACAGTAGTAGCATTAGTGTGATCTTTATTGACAAAAGGCCTTAAATCAACATACTTTGGACATGACTTATGCTTTCTTTTAACATTGTGCTGGTATGGCTTTAGTATGTAAAGCATACCACATTTGAAAAAGCATACGAAAAGCATACAAATATATACCAAGAGATTACAGAAATATAACAAAAAAATATTTTGGTCTGCATCCTTCGCATGTGAGTGGTATTGAGCGATTTACTGTGTAGATGCTTCGATGAAGATATATCCTTGAATGAAAACGCCAATTTTTAGACACATAGATCTATTACAATCACGAATGAACAGAATAGGAACAAGTTAACGTTCATCACAGTACTAAAAACATGTTCATTGTCTCTCTAATAATAATATCATCCAGTACAATTGCGGCAAACAACACCTAAAAGCATGTGGTAGTAGTATGTCATACTCATGCAGTTCACTGAATAAGGTGATTATTCAGATACCTTAGGATCATTCTCTTTGATCACGCCCGCCTCAGGATCAATTTTCCCATTAGTTGCTTCTTTCTGGGCTTCTTCAGCTTTCTGACGCTTTTGGTTTGTTGTTCTTCTACTATTTCTATTCTGTTTTTGAGCATCTTTTCCAAACGCTAGGGTTATCATAACATCTACAAACTCAAATACGGAGAGCACAGAAAATCCAAGGAAGAACACAAGGAAGAATGCTAGATCAAGAAGAAGCTTCTCCATTGTATACGTCGATTTCTTGGTCACTAGTGACCTATTAGGGACTTTAGATGGACTTATGTTGATTACAGCAAGATTTTTTTGATAATAACTAGCTGTGGGGAAAGTTGGTATGCTAGCCCAAGACTTCCCAAGTACTGCTACAGATCCTGTTTGAGCTAGGGCTTGTTGTCGACGATAATTGATCATTCGTGCATTCATTTCAGAAACTGATGTACTGCTTAAAGTCGGTAATGGCAAATATCTATAGTGAGCTGTATAGTTAAGACTTTTGCATCTTCGAAAATTTGCACAATTGTACTTTGATTTTGGTCGTCCGGTGTTCATGTCAAACAAGCTAGAGAAACACTTTATA
Source organism: Prostheceraeus crozeri (assembly GCA_907163375.1). Lineage (NCBI taxonomy): Eukaryota > Metazoa > Platyhelminthes > Polycladida > Euryleptidae > Prostheceraeus > Prostheceraeus crozeri. The sequence goes on from CAJQUW010005462.1 coordinate 152,970, forward strand.
CCAGCTGCTGCTTTGATAACAGCGTCATCAAGTCGTGAATCGTTAGTTAAGCCAGTGCCTTCAACTACACCAATCAATGCATTGAAATACTGATCCTTTATTCGTGTCCAATTACCTAGCGCGGCTGTAGCTGCAGTGCCCAATTTGAAAGCATCAATAGAAAATTTAAACCCAGCTAATCCTGGACCCTTGCAAAATGGAGCCCCTGATCCAGTCATCATAGCATTGACCAATTGTACCATTTGTGACATACTTAATGCCGTTACTGGGGAAATACAATTGCACTTTGTTTGAACTTCAGCTGCAAATTTGGATTGAATACATGCCTCTTCATCCTTTATGAAATTTAAGGATGCATTTGTGAATGCACCGGTTAGGTTCCCAAAAGTTATAAATGAGTTCTCAGAGCTTGGATTACAGGAATCCAATTTACCTTCCTTCGAATCGAATGTGACATCATAAATACCTGGTCGATTAATTGGCACTGCGCTTTTGACGTATCTAGGATTACCCATTGTTGTAAGGGTATCCGTCTCATGAACATATAAGGCTATGCCTGACTGGAAATTGGCTAAACTGGAATTAAAATTATCAATGAGATCAGAATTTAAGCGAATCCATATTGATACACGATTATGTTTACTATCAATCCTATCTGTGGCATTTATATTAATGCAGGTCTTGGGGCCTACTTGAACCTCCTGAAATATGCACGGTCGCCCATTATATTTGCAATCGAGAAGATAATCATTCACTGGTCTCATGATGTGACTGATAAAATCCATCATAGCCAAAGGATTAGTGGGATTACTGATCAAGTTTCCGAAAGTGTTAAGAATGTTTTGTTTATAAATTTGACCAAACTGAAGCCCCATTTTTGTGAACACTCGCTTTTCAAGATCCAATGCATCATTTGCAGTCATGCGAATAGCCAAAAGTGCATTCTTGTTTAATACACTTGCAGCGTAAAGCTTTGAGTTTCCGTTTATATTGCTTAATGTATTTGTGCTGAAACACAGAGAGATTTGAGGATATTTAGCAGGCGAATTGACTGGCTCCAAGACAACTTGTTGCTCCGCCGTGAGATACAAACTCACTCTTGTGTACATCATGTATCCGCAGCCTCCGAGAACTCCAAGTAACAGGAAAAACCATATAAATTTACCTGTGGGGGAGAAAGGATAGGTTTTGCGTTTGTGCCTCAAAAAAGTGCAAAGTTCTTTATATTCATATAGAAAAGAATAACAAGTATGTTTAATCAATCTTCTGGTCAATGAACATTTCATTTGGTTACGTTAGTTTGGAGGATGCCACCTGAAGCAATAAAGTTACTAATAATGACTAAAGCGTTTTTCTTTAAAAATGCGATAAGGCCTGTTGTGGTTGCACCATTTTAAAACATTTGTTTATAATAAATCCAAAATTTTTGATGAAGTTTGATTCCTTTGTGAATATCAAGATGAGAGTCGCATTCATTTTTTGATAAATAGCTGTGTTTTAAGACACCAAATGCTTCGCCAGCTCTTAACGGGGTGCCACAGAGGAGTGAATTTACAGACAGTGACAGAGAACAGATATAGAAATTTCAAATACAGATCAAGTTTTAGCAGCAGATCCTGCTTGTAGTGACCGTACCCTTGTGATGCCACGCACTGTAAATCATGAAGTCCTACTGAAGTACCAAACTGAGAACAAAACGGAGAAGTACTAAATTTACCGAACTTAAATTCACAGAAGTTCTAAAATGCTTTGAGTACTAAAATAATGAAATATCAATATAGATAAATTATTCACTCAATCTAGATTTCAAAAATGTTGTAGAAATGTATTATCAATATAATTACTTGAGGAATCGTAATATTGATTTGAAAATCGCATTTATAAATAGAAAAACGTGTTTGATATGACATTTGTTTCAACTTTATAACTATTCAAGCAATAAAAGCAATTTCACTTGATTTTCGTGAGTAGGATGGAGTGTGGCGTGCAGAACTATGTTCTAAAATGCATTTGCATCATAGACCTCGGATGTATAAGCTAAAGACGTCATTTTCTAAAAAGGACTACACATTTTCTTCATATTTTTATTGATCTGAATGCAATTGCGCTTAATTGCCACTGCAGTTCTTATAGTTGGATGATGGATGTGTATATGGTATACAGTGGGTTAGATATGCCGTATGGCATTCATCGACTGCATTGAAGGTGCTAGTCCTATGCAACTGATTAAATAAGTACAAATTAAGTTCAGTGCTTTCAAACCCTAGCAGTACGAATTCAGCACTGAGCTTTCCAGCTCAAAGAGCTCGCAAATGAGTACCGGTACTAATATTTTCGAATTCAAAGAGTAGGGCCTATTAGAATTTAGGACTCATTTTTTAGTCGCAGTTAGCACTTAGTTTCAGTACCCTTCTAAATACTAATTTCGGACTTTATCAGTATGAGTGCATAGAGCTTATAATGCATGTATATGCTCTAATTGGAAGCTGCTTGACACAGAGGAAAGAAATATCACATGGGTTGTCTTTGATGATTGATGTTGCAGACCACATCGGCTCTAACAACATATTGAGCAGGCAGCTTGTCTTTCTGTCGGGATTTTCAGAAGGCAAGAGCACATCGTTTTGTTTGTCCAAAAAGTTCAGTGTTTTTTTGCATGCTGCTGTTCCCGAAGAAACGGGAAACATCAGAGGTAGTACGTTTCAGATTTCGTTTGATTTGAACGCGAGCCATCTGTCAAATTTCGTTGATTTCAGCAGGCGAGCCCATCTTTGATTAAATTGATAATATTGCGGCAATTTCGTTCTGCAATTTCATGAAATATGATGGATGCAATATTACTGACAACATCCAACATGTTTTGAAAAAACGGCGTAGGCCATCGTCTGCATTTGCGCTGCGCTTGCAGATCCTCTCATCTTCTTGTTCGGGCATAATCCACTCAGATATGGTTTCATTTGTAAACTGAGACGTCAATGGTTTCGTATTGAGGGAGAGGAACTGGACTGTCCGATGCATGGAATCAACAGAAGAACGGGGCACCTTATTTTTTATATCTAGAAAAGAACAAGGGCCGCATTATATATCAAAACACTCACGTGTCTTACTAGTGAGCGCGACCACCAATCTCTTTAGCAACAAGGAGAATCCTCGATTGTTGTGTGCGCACTGTTCACCATTATATATACGTCGAGAGAGCGAAGTTCATCCACCAAGCTCCATGAGGAAGAACCAAGATCGTTGCGGTGAGGTTTGCGTGGACTTCCATTTATGCTCTCACAACATCAGGAGCCATGAGATGGATGTCATGATTTGTCCAGAGATCTCGTACCTGAACTGAGTACTGTGATGAGAAATTGAGAACATGAAAAAAGGAGTCATATGAACTTAGCCGTATCTTGAAATGACCATGTTCCACAGAATTTGAGAATGGATATTGAAATATATTGTCCAAAATTTGATGATACTCCAATAGTTGATCGTCTATTTGTTATTTTGTGATTTTCTCAAAAAATCCTTTCAATCTTTTTTGTTTGAAGTTAGTTAAAAACGAATGGAAGAAGAGCCAGTTCCGTGGATCCTATCCCGATCTCGGGATCGAATCTCATGCTTGGACATGATTGTGAGGAAATATAGGTGCTGTGCTATGCATGAATTTCATACATCTGGACATCTCATGCTGGAATTGTCATCAACGTTTCTGTAGAAAAGGCTCCTGGCTCCTGGAAATGACTTTAAATTAGATACTTAATCGTACTACCTTGTATAATATAAATATAAAACTAGATATACTATAATAAAAATATAATTACTCATATACACGTATATATTTTACTATATTATATACCCAACATCCATTTTTTTATTGAGCAGAACAAAACAAAGGACTGCCGTTCTAGTTTTTCAAAGGCAACATCATCAGTCATTGCAGAGAAGGCAATTACATCGAAATCGCAAAGGAATATCAGAAAATGGGAAAACACATCAGATCTTACCGCCAACGTCTTTCTCTCAGTGTGGCTTATCAAGGCATTGAAAATCTTGTCAAGGCATTGAAAATTTAGATAACTTTAATTTTGTTTTTTTCTATTTGTTTTTTTATTCGTCTACATATTTTATAATAATGCTCATGTATAAATACATTACGATAGTAATACAATTAGAAAAAAAATTTTTTTTTTATTGCTCTTTAATTTATTTTTACAATTTATATATAACATATTCACATACAACTTAAATTCTTAACTTTGATACTATAGTCAATACTTTGTAAGATTAATAAAAAGTAAGTTTGTGAATCAGAGATAAACAAAAAATGAAGTTGAAGAATGTGAAATAAAACAAGAAAAATAAAATTTGAAGAATGAATGAATGCAAATATAAAATATATAATATAAATAATAATTATATTAAAGAAAATTTTTATAAATAATAAGTTGTTATATAATGAGAATAAAAATAATAAAGTTAAGAAATAGTGAAAAAATTCTCTTTACATTTGAAAATAAATTTTGTGTTATAATAAAAGCATGTATACGAATAAAAAATAACTATTATACTATAATGATATTTTAATAAAATAAAAAAATAAATGATATAATAAAAAAATAAGAAAAAAATTAAAAAAATAAATAAAGAAATAAAAGGAAAATCAATCATATTAATAGCACTAAAAACCAAAAGAGTTTTAAGTTTTTATAATTTGTTTGGTTTTTATTTATAAAATCCAAGCCTATATGTGAATAAATATATATATATGAATACATGATAATATGGTGGCTTACCTTATATGATTCACAATTCCACATAAAAAAAAAATTAGTAAAAGGATTCCAATTCATCCAAAGCTTGCCAAAATTGCCGTTTGTTTGCATGACAAGAATGTACCAAATTTTGTTTTTTCGTTTTGACCTTGTAAATTAGAAAATAGTATCCAAATTAGGTTAAAAAGGAAATATTAACTTGAGTTGAAGATGTTTTCGTTGAGTGACGTATTCCTTTTTTTTTTGATTGTGTTTGGTGAGTGGTTTTTTGGTGCTCTGTTTTGAGGATGAGTTGACTGTAAGGATTGCTTGACCAGTATGTAATAGATGAGAAATAAAAGAAATACAAAGTTGTGGAAAATCCTAAAAAATAAAATGTATCTGTGTCGAAGTCCAATTCCGCAAGTTGATTTCATTTTCTAGTTATCTTTGAGTATTTTGTCGTAAAGAGTTCGAGAAGATCTTATCAAGTCTCTTTACTCGCAGAAAATGTGCATCGCTGTCATGGTCATCCATCGGCTTGGTCAAAAAACATCTTCGGTGTCTTGAAATGGTCATTCTTTTAATGCATATAAAGCAGCCCTTTGGTTGTGCTTGCTACGCTTTGGCAGAGACATTTTTGGACGACAGCTTGAACCAAACATCCCTTGTCAAAAGCTTCCTTGTGTTGTTTTTTTGACGCACATTTGCCTAACTTGACTGGGGCCTTTGTAGCATTGAGCATTGCCATTAGTTCCAATCATTTTTTAGTATAATTAGTAATAGAAATTTTTTATAGAAAATGATTCGTGTTCATAACTACTACCAAGAAATAGTTCAGATACAATCATGATTTGTAATAACTGATGAAGAAAGGGCACTGAATATGATAATTTTCTTTTCAGAATGTGGGTGGTGCAACACCCCTATTGGCATATAATGCACCATTGATAAATGTAGATACTGTTTCTGATTGTTTAAACATTGACTGGGGTGTGACACGCCCCAGAATTCGGACAACCGTTTTAAGCAGTACATATTCCATTGACAATATCAGCTCGCTAGTACAGCAATTACTTCAAACTGAATGCAAAAATCGCAATGTTACAAAGACGACGAAGTAGGATGAATGGGAAGATTCAACTGTCATTTTGAATACATTGTATTTACAGACTTAATACGATATCAAATTATTGTTCATGAACTAATTTAAGAAATCTGCGATGAAACATGGCTGTGTGCTTGAATAGCTTGATTATAAAGCCTTATCTGTTTGGACGAAATTTCAAATTTTCAAAATGGCTCGGAAGACAAAGTTGGATGCTCTGCAGAGGTAAGTTCCCTGATTACTATTTTCTTTATAGATACGCATTAGTTGTGCGATGACCATAGTTTTACCACAGCATTGAATAGATGACGATTGAAGATAGTCTTATTACAAAAAAAGTCACGTAAAATAAAAATGCTGTTTAAACATACATTGCGTAAATCCATAAACTTTAGATAGAAAACGGTGTTGGAGAATGCTAGTTGATTTGACCATGTAACATGATTCTGACATCAAAGATGAAGAACGATTGCATTTTTTTCTAAAACAGGATGTAGATCTTCAATATACTTATGATAATATGACTGTAATAATCTACTCTAGAATTATCGTCAACTACAGAGAAAACAAAATCATGCAAAAACGTAGCGTGAAGTAAACGTAAGAAAGTATATACTGCTCTACGGCGACAGTATGAACAAAATGTGAAGATTCTTGAGACTCAATGCATCCGTTAAATCATATTTTGAGCTATATCACGAGCGAAAAAAATGTCACCGTAAACCGGCGAACTTAGCACCTTATACTTAGATAACCGACTCCCTACCACAGAGCTATCCCAACACGCATGTGGAGTAGCTTCAGATATTTACTGATTCGCTGTGACACGCGTCAGCAAGTATAAAGTGCCCTGCCAAACTTCTGCTGCTGCTTTGGATGACCTTGTAATGTACGACTGATGATTGCTTTCGAATTAGAAAATAAGACATAAACCCATGAGTCAGATTCATTCCAACTCACACTCCTGATTTTAGTATACTAGGTATGAGATATCGTAGTGTCATTAGATGTGACGAAACAATAGATGTTTGAAATGAGTTGATGCTGTTAAATATATGCATTCGATTTCAGATTGAACGACACAATGACTTCAACGCAGAGTACGAATTGAATGGAGCGACAGCGATTGATGCAATTGGAACCACCTTGCGATTGATTAGGATCTGCAGCTGAATTTGATGATGAGGAAAGCCCATCTATCCAACATTTGTCGCGGGCTCAATTGGATGCTCCTGTACAAGTTCACCTTCATGTGCCAGACGAGCAGGTTACCGTGGAAACGGCAAACCAAGGACCAGCATCCAAGCGGAGAAAAGTAGACACGATGCATTGGTGAGTTGTGGATATGGATCGCACATATTCGTATGAATACGCTTGTATGAATCGCATATCAATGATGAAGTACTTTGCATCCAAAGCTATGCTATGAGTATTTCCATACAAAGTAGACTTGTAATTGTTATGCGCTGTCCGAATGATTAAATTCTGGTCATTTGAAAACAAGATTCCTTTCATCTTTTCCAACACGATTTGTTAACAGTAATGCGCAATGTATGTTATAGCATACATTCAAATCCTCAAAAACTATCTATTCAATCGCGATGAAATTTGGCTTACTTCGTAATTGGGTTCAATTCGATTAAATGCTAGAAGGAATTCCATGTATTGTCCTTATTTCTACATGTGCGCATGAATGGGTTAAGGAGAAGATAATGTGTGTCTGCATGTGGTTGACGCTGTTGCAAACGGAGCAAATTAATCTTGATTGCGCATCAAGGCATCATGAAATAAATATTGAGTTGATAAGCAAGTTTGACAAGGTGGTGGTCATCAGTCATCATTTTGTTTTTGGAAGACAAAGGTGAAAAAGGATATGCGATAAATTTCGCCGAAGGTTCGCTTTGAATCGTCAGGCAGCTATTTAGTATATATATACAGTTGTCAGCTAAGAACTGTCGATGCATGATTAGAAATCAGTAGACCAGTGTTCAAGCAGAGTGCAGCGAAAGGTTTGGTATTTGGCCGCAATTCCAAAATATAAAGTTGCCTCACGAAAATGATATAGTGATATCCAACTGAAGAAAATATTAAAGCAGACAGTCTTCTGAAGTGGAAATCTAAAGCTAGAGATTGTTGGACTTTAAACTCAACACAGGTAGACTTAGGCCCCATGTGATTAGAAATGCATGTCATAAATACTTTTCCTTCAAGGACGTGCCACAATTCAAATGCGTCGACAGATGATATTCAAATGCAGATGGTATTCTTCAGACACAGTTTCAGTATAGCTATGAAAGTCAGAGAACTATGATATTATACTTCTCTCTTTTTCAATCTGCGATTCCTATCTAGCTCTCTACAAATGAATGACAAACAAGTGAAATACATGTGCCTTGCATAGTTGTCTCAGACGATTGGCACCATTAAAACACGCTTAGAAAATTCACATTTTTTAAATTTGCTTGCATGTTATGCTGCCCACATTGATTACATTCATTGTGTTCTTGTTTGATATAAAGATAATTTGTTTTATCTTATAGACTTTCAAAATGCGTGACGCTGACTTCTCCAGGCCTACTACTGAAAATCCCATATCGGATCTAATTTCGTCATTGTTCCCCATTGGGTATCTCACAGATCAATTTCTCTAATTGGATCACTGATGGCTTGTCATTTTGATGCACTACTTTTGAATTCTCTTTAAATGTTTCAAAGAAGTTGCATGTACTCTTAATATTTCTTAACATTCGATGTCATTTTTTGCTCTTGATGTACATACAAAATCAATGATGTAAGACGTGGACCACGAAGGCAATTTTGAAAAATGGACATGTGATTTTGGATCGCGGTTGCCTTTGTCGCGAGAACTGCTGACATGGACAGTAGAGAAATGCAACGCCAACGCAAGACAAACAAAACAATACATACTACTGAAGAGACGAAGAATTAGCAGAAGCAATAAAACCACTAAAATGCACACTAAGCAGTGGCGTCTTGTCCGTGCCGGCGAGGCCTTCAGCGCATGCTCAAAAATAATTTGAAATAATTCACCATTCATTAGATTTAACTTTGATAGCTTCTCGCAATAGCTGTGCACAGCTTTCCGTCTCAATAGTAGAAGCTCAGAGTGAACATTGTTACCGCGCGTGCCCACATCAGCTGTTTTCTTCGAACAATTAGGCACACACGCCTGATGTGTTCAGACGGAGCATTGATGTTCAGGCAGCGCACGCACGCGCCAATCGCGGCTTTCCCGCCGATAGACATAAGGGCGTGTGCGCACTAAGCGGCCAGGTCGCGACCACCAAGTCATGACGGCCAACAAGATTGCTTAGTCATTGTTCCGCTTCTACTTGCGCGCGCACTTTGCCGACGCGACCAATTGGTCGTGGCGGCCATAAAGATTTGCAGCGACGTGCACGCGGCCAAGATGTCGCGGCGACCAGTGAAATACGTTGCAGCCTATGAAAGAGCGCGCACTTGGCGACCCTTCCCGCGACAAATAGATAGAGACCTCTTCCTCATTCATTTTTTCCTCAACAAATGGCGTCGATTGGTCGCTGTCGCAGCCGCTTTCATGGTCGTACATTTTTTTGGCCGTGGCGGCCATGGTCGACCTGGCCGCTTAGTGCGCGCACGCCCTAATGCTTTGCCTTGAAAGAAGACTGAGGTTCGATGAAAGATGAACAATGGCAGATTACTTCAGCATCTACACCGCAAATATCGACTGGGAAGCACAGGGCTTGACTGAAGCAGTAGAGAATGCCAAACAAAGGTTGATTGCTATCAGTCACAGGCTACAGAGATATAATGCCAGGAATGAACAATACCGTATCAATGTGCTGTTCCATAACAACCCACGCCAAATCTATAGAATATTAAGAAAGGAAGTCAACAACAATGTCACAATGGACAGTAAAAAAGAGGTCAAACAATATTGGAGAGACCTCTAGGGTAATCCAATCGATCACAATGAATCAACCACAGAATTAGATTGTTTAAGCGCATCACTTTGTTAGAAGTACAAACTGATTCAAAACGATGGCACATGCAGGAACTTACTAAGTGAGCAAAAAGAAATTTTTAACACATTGCAGAGATAGGAAAAATAGTCGTGCGTCCCTTGCGGATTATTGTGAATTCCTTCAAAATGCTCCGATCGCCACGATTCCTTCAGATTCGAAGAATTCAATCCATTGCGCAATAGTCTTCTCGATAATGATGGGCCATCCGATCATTATTAAAAAAGTTAGGAGGCGCACGAAAAACGTTCACAAACATCTCTGTAGAGCTTGACATCGACTGCGTCTCTTTACTGTGTGATCCGGTTGATAACAGTCACCGAAATTTCGCACAATTTGACGTGTTTTTAATGTTGAACTGGCTGCTCATTGTTCGATTGCTATGGTATTATGTCAGCAGAGTGTGTAACTTCATTAACGCTACATGTTCCAATACCTCCTTTCTATTCAAACAGAAGAAGAGATTACCTGTCTAATTCTGTGGAATCAACAGTATGACTAAATGATTTCACGAGCCGATGTGAGAGGATACCCATGCAGGAAAACATAATAATCACAACTGAAGACAGAGGCAAAAAGTTAAGATCTATGCCGAATTGGAAAACTCCTCACCAGACAGGCTGCAAGGCTTCTGAATAAAGTCATGCAAAAATAAAGGCACTCCACAAATGAGATATTAAGACAGCTACAAACCATGCCCGCGTGGGTAGTTATAAGCCGAACTCAGTTAATCCCCAAAGATCATGAAAAAGGAATTCGCCCCGATGTCGGGAATAATTGCCGACAAAATACTGCAGCAGTCATCTAATAACAACATTCTGTGCTATGAGCAGAAAGGAGCACGTCCCAGTAGCAGAGGCACAAAAGAGCAATTGGCTATAAATAGGACAATTGGTAGAGACACTAAGGGACGTCACACTAACATGGTCATGGCTTGGATAGACTACCGAAGATCATTCGATTCTGTACCCCAGTCATGCATTCTTAAGTCACTAGAACTTTATATGATCAGTCCAGCAATCCCAGAATTAATTAGTTTTCGCATCCATGGAAGAATGAAAAACAACACTAAGCTGTAGAAGAGAAGAAATTGGAGAAGTTTCAATAAAGATAGGTATCTTCCATGGTGATTCAGCTTCTCTAATGCTGTTTTGCATGTCTATAAACCCACTCAGTGAGATCCTAATGAAACTGGAAAAGAATGCGCTCTGAGATGCGGTGGAAAGATCAAGCTCCTTCTGTTTATGGACGACCTTAGACTATACAGCAAAAAAGAATATGACGTCAATGCACTAATTCAAACCGTCAAAAGATTCAGTAACGACACTAGAATGATATTTGAGGTAGAGAATTGAGGAAGATTAATAATACATCGTGGAAACATCAAAGAAGATTGAAGGCTCGATCATTCCTGACGTCAATCAAAAAGGTTACAAATATATTGGAATCCCTCAACAACAAGGGAACATTGATGAAGAGGTGAAAGAAATAGCAGAGTGAATACAAGAAACGATTGAAGCAAGCGCTAAAGTCAAAGCTTCACGCGAAGAGCAAGATCGAAGCGATTGATACATATGAGTGCCTGTTATCCGCTACACCTGTGGCACCGTAAAGTGGACGCTACAAGAGCAAAGAGAACTAAATCGAAAGACGAGGAAAATCCTCAACATCTACGGAGGTATACCCCCCCCTCCCGAGTGCCGATATCGATCATCATACCTTCTCCGTGAACTGGATGGCTATGGTTTAAAGAACATCGAAGTTATTCTAGAAAGTAAGGACGGGAGCCTTGCTGAATACGCATGGTCAAACAATGACGATCCACTGCTGGCGGTAGTGACATCAGGTGGACTATACGAACAAAAATCTGAAAGTCTTCAAACATGGAAGAGAAATATACGTGAAACTCGACATCAAAAATGGAGAAACATACCTCTGCATGGACAGTCCCATAGACAAATGAAAGATACCACAACAAAGGAAGCATGTTATGGATGGTTGAAAGACATCAAGTTGAAAATAGAAACCGAAGCACTGGTAACAGGTGCTCAAGATCAAGAGCTTAATACAACGGCTTAATGAACATACACACCGAAAGCGTCTACGCCGATCCAAAGTGTAGAATGTGTAACGAGAAGGATGAGACCATCACATCTCCTGACAGGATGTTCTAAGTTAACTTCCACAGAATATCTCAACAAACGCAATGAAGTGGTAAGGCAAATACACAGAGATACCTGCATAGAATATGGTATCAAGGTAATAAAGCACAAAACGTAATCAAACACCGGAAACATGTCCCCTTCGCTGTTACAGAGAATGATAAAGTGAAGATCTTGTAGGACTTCGAGATCAGAACAGATCAACGAATATCTGCAAGACGACCTGACATAGTTGTGGTAGACAAAGTGAAGAAGAAAACATGGATAATTGACATCGCAGTGCCCGAAGATCGAAACATTCTTGACAAGGAAAGACAAAAGATGAATAAGTACCAAGATCTAAGACTTGAGAATTAAGATAATGAAATTCTGGAATGAAATCCGAAAGTGGTCCTTATAGTCATCTCAGTAAAATGGCTGGCTGATTTCGGAGATGATCAAGGCAGCACTCCTTGGAAGTGACCTTGACCTCACTGAGTCCTGGTAGGACTTCGAGGCCCAGGTGATGACATACACAGGCCGAAAAAAAGTGTAAAATCTGCGGTCGTGAAGTAAACAGATTAGAAAAAAATAAGTCATATTATAATGTTCTTTTTATGTCATGTAAGAGTTCCTCATTTTCTCATGTTGACTACCCATGCGAACGTGAATTTGGTACTGCTTCTGCGGAAGAGTGTCTATTCTCCACTCACAGCTTTTAATTTAAATTTATTGTTATATCTGTCAACAATTGATTTCAAGAAGCGATCCACTACTTTACATCGTAGTCCTTAGGAAAGTTGGGCGAACCTGTGAGAATTGACATTTTTCAAAGTACTTTGCTCAGTGTTTCAAAATTTTGTTTCTTAATTTTTTTAAATTAGTTTCTAAGCGCGTCTAAATATTTGATTCATTGGAATACCATACTTGTTGTTATTCTCAAGGTATTTCTGGCTAGTGTTCTTGCTTGTACATGTAGAGCATGTCAGTAAATTTATCACTTGAATATGTAGACGAAAATAATTCAGAAGCTTCTTATGAATCCGAACTGTGTATTTCTCTATACAATGCACAGAGAAATACACAGCTTGGACCCATGATATCTGTGATTTATGTCATGGACATGTGGTTGATGTACACCTTAGGGTTTGTTGATATTATCATTGTCGCTATGAAATAGCAGATTTCAAAGTAATTCCCTCTTTTATACTTCTTGTGGCAATGATTCATGATTGCAGATTTAATGAATAACTTCAGTTGAAAATTACTTGAAATCTCATGCAAAATAGCAGACGTGCCTTCAAAGTCTTCGGACATAAAAGCATTTCAGATTTTAAGTCAAAAAATTATTAGCACACATTTCTGTCAGCAGCATGACAAGACATGAGCGATATCCAATTCTTCGCTTTTTCAGCTTGTTTGAACCAATGATAAGATGAATAGTGTCATAATATCATTGAAAAGTTGTCGTTTATCAAGTGAGATTTTATTGATTCACAGACTATTCAACTATGTCATGAGATTCCACCATCCTTGTTTATATGAAGCAGTGACATTTTCTTCAATTCTTTGAGAGCATCCTGAAAAAATGAATAGTAGATATTTAGATAAACTGAAAATTGCATGTTTGCATTCAGATATTATATAAGGCTAATCAGTAAAGTTATTTTGCGAGAGAGAAGATGCAGCTACTATTCAATTATTGAAGTACGAGTAGTTTTCCGCTGATGCCAATAGAGATGAAATCTAGAAGTAATGCAGATCTCAAAATTCTCAAATCTGTTTGTCTAGACTAACGAGTATTTAAAAATGTACAATGCATGATGAAAAATGAATTGAGATGGTATCGGTTTAAGTACCATCTGCATGGAACACTAGACTGGTAAATTTTCAAAGGTGGTAGTAAATGGTGTACAACATTTATCCACATTTCACCAATTTGTGAATGTTTCCATTAAGTAATTTATTATACATATTATTATTACATGGGTTGACAGAAAAAGTACTGTGCTCACCTTGCTCACGGGTGAGCAAATGTGAGCTCGTAAACTCGATATTTAAAGAAAATATCACTTTCTACACTGCAAATCGCACGCTATCAAACCGATTAAATGCCTGCTACCAAATGTTCTATTTTCTTCAACTTACGATCTGGCAGCAAAGCTACCAATCATATATAGTTTCTACCTAATTATCTTCCAATCGCATAAGTATGCAAACAGTTGCATTCTACTTTTTGCTGCGTTTACAGTAGTAAGATAATAATGACATTCTATAGTAGGCTATAGCTTACAATATTGAATTCGATTATCTTACACGGAAGTCTAAAAGATTTTGTAAATAATCAATAAGAGCATAACTATGAGCAATATGCGTTATGCAATTTTGAAATTGAGCTTATAATTAATCCGAAATGATAATACATTTATATTTCATAAATATAAAAACAAATATGTTTCAGATATATAAATGAATGTGGTTGCATTGAAGTTATCATTCAATCTAAATGATTTTTGTCAATTCACTAAATGGAGTTGAGCATTTATGGGGTAGAATAGAAGGAAGTGGTAATAACTGGCTTATATGTCACAAAACCTCAAAATTATTTTTCATCTCACATAATTAAAAATACAAATAAATACATGTATGACTTCCGCTCAAAAATGTGTAGTAAGTCAACTATTGTTCAGATTATTTACAAGTATTTTTCAACATAAACATACTATGAAAAGTTCCAGTGAAATTTAAGATCATTTAAGGCATCTAAGACATTGCTACAAGATGATATGGAAATTACATACCAGACCGTCGGATTTCATTCAGGTGGCCGCTACCAGATAAAAACGGTCAGGTAGCCAAAAAAGTCAAACCATTTTCATTTGGGAAGAATTATTTGTTTTTTATGATTCGGTTTCGTATCGAAATTTATTTCATTTGGTAGCTGACGGTGTACAGTAAATCGGAAAGATCTATAATTTCATTTTCAAAAATGCATGATCGCAGTAAGAACTTTGTAGAGGCTGCAAATATATATAGAACAATACCTATTTTTCCAGCAGTTCCTATCACCTCTGCTCTCACGTCTCGTGTCTTGGATAGACGATGGACAATTTCTTGACAGATCTGAAGCCGATGCCATACAGTCGTGATCCGTTGCCCTGTGAAAGAACATGGTATTCATTTTAACTCAAACGACAAGCTTCAGACGAATCGTTGGAGAAGCCCGTGGAGACCGGAAGTGATTACGTCGGAAAAATAGGAGCTTCTAATTATTTGCAGTTTTTACAAAGTTCTTGTTGTGATTATGTGTTCTTTATCGAGGAAATTGTTAAATGAAAAGGAAATTATACAACGATAAAATGTGAAGTTTTCTTAGAAAATAGAATTTGGACGTTTCAATTAGTATTCAAATACTGTGGCGCATTTCTGTTCCGTCAACCCACGCATTTATCAATGCTTACTGGTACTTGATTATACACACGCTGAAACATAAACTTCGACTTGATGTTGAACATTGAGTTGATTTCGTCGACTATTTGCTTTGATATTAAATACTTTACGGCTGACTTTCCTGTACAGTGTTCTTAAAAACCGAAATTATAGATGCCAGCCTTATGCATAAATGCTTCAATGTCTATGATTAGCTGATTCCATAGTCGACTGTGATTTAGTAAGATTATCTTTCCATCAACTTCCTTCCATAATTTCTTATAAATTATTAAAACACAGAGCATCTAAGAAATAATCTTACTTTAACAAGATCAAATAACTCAATCATGAAGTGATTTCATACTTGATGTAACCTATCTGCTAGCGAACTCATTTTGAACTGTCACTTTGATAAATTTTAGTGAATGCTTGCAGAAGAATGTATGCCATAACTGTCTAATAATCATTTTACTATGTTCAGTTAATTGTTAATACATTTCAAGGCCTTGTCAGTAGTATTTCATGATCATCTCTCCTCTCACTGTGCCTACGGAAGACACAAGCATTCCCATTTCTATTGCAGTGGTGGTGGATTTATTTAATTTATCCAACGACATTACCTTGAAAGCTCTTGACATCATGAATCACCTTGACACGGAAATATCCAATGGCAGCTACTGTGTTATGATATTGTTGCTGCCATTCCTTTCGACATGCCCTTGTGAAGCTTTATGTACTAAGTGTTCCCGTTCAAGACGAGAAATCTTCTTCAGGTTGAAAGTTTCCTCCGACCGTTAGAGGACCTAGGTCGACTTTCTGGCATCTAACTTCCTTTAACATCGAACAAAATTAAATTTTCGAGCAAGATTACTTGTTCTAGTTTTGAAATATTTTTGTTTCATTGTAGATATCTGTAGATTTTTTTGTGTCATTGGGGTCACGAGCTTTCCTTCGAAAACTGTACTCAAGTGGTGCCGCTTAAAAAATGTTGAAAACTTGCTTCAGAGAATGTACATGCAGCTCCACTTTGTTGACTGCTCGACTATCAGCCTTCCAAAAAGAAGTCCCGATATTGCAGTTGATTGTTCTTCGCCATAAACGATGTCGACTAAAAAAGCTGCAAAATGTTCAAATTTGTCAAAAATATCCAATGTCACAAATATCATCATGAGCCAGCAAAAGTCGATATCGAATACTGTAATACAATCCGGTGAAAACAAATTGCCCTGTGAAAATGTTCATGTCAATTTATCTGAGTGAAGTGCAGCTGCAGCATTGCAACCATTGTAATATTTATACAATTAATAATAGTGTTTTCCACTGACTTAGTATTGTACACTTTTTCGTCTTAGTCACACCATTATTAATGCAGGGTTATTTGGTCAGTTTCCTGGATTGTATTCTTCTTTGCATTGTGAATCATGTCGTGCTTTTTGCAATACTTGTGATCTCATGCTAATGATTCCGATGAAGAGAGAACAAAATGAAGCTTTTTTCCTGTAACATAATTATTTGATCTTGATAAATATACCACTCACAGCTTGTTAAGACGATATCCAATCTGAAATCAATGTTGCAATTTCAGAAATCAAACAGAAACTTTGAAGAAGACTTGATTGAATGTTGCAAGGAAATCTCTGCAATTGTAGCTGATAATCTGTTTTGTAAACTCAATATGTGCCTATGGTCAAAAATACACTGCTTTCACTTTTAGTTTAATATGCTGAATGTATTGGGAATTACACAATCCTTCAGCTAAATGCAATAGATTAAAAATTCCACAGAATTATCATTTTCTTCCGCAAGGGACGCACGACTATTTTTCCTATCTCTACAATGCATTAAAAATTTCTTTTTGCTCACTTAGTAAGTTCCTGCATGTGCCATCGTTTTGAATCAGTTTGTACTTCTGGTAAAGTGATGCGCTTAAACAATCTAATTATGTGGAAAATTCAATCCAATTGTGTATCATTTGTGGAAACGAGAACGTGCTCGCATGGCGCATGGAAGAAGTGGACATAGTCTTCTGTGTTGGCACCATAGAGTAGGTATATAGAGTGGTAACCCCGCATTTATCAAATCCTCAATGTGTATACACTTTCAATTTTATTAAATGAACTCAAGGGTGACAGGTGGTATTGTTTCCAAATGTGAGATATGCAAATTTTATGCCGTTTTAAGAAATTACAACGAAATTGAGTGATCATGATAGCATAATGCAGAAGAAAATTATATTATTTTGCAGATCGTCCGTGTCATGACAGCCTTGGATAGGTAATGTTTGTTAAATGAGCAATTCGATGGCTTCCTATTACTTTCATGCTCAACCTCAAGAGTATTTTCTTAAGCGTGATCATATCACAGGCAACCTACAACTGGCAGAGCAAAATTACATAATCAAAGACAATGACTTTATTTAACTTTGAAAGATGTAAATGGTTCCACATCATTATTCAGATTCTAGAAATGAAACATGAATTTAGTAAATCATGAAATCATGCCGGTGAAAATTGAATTAAAGACTAAATTTCAGCCAAGAAAGCAAAATCATATTTCGACGTTTTTCATGAAGACTTCCATTGTGAAAACGGATCATGAAATTCCCTTGATAATCAGCTTAATTTCCGCTTAGTTACGATGCTTATTAGCAAATATTCATTCCTTTTGATATCCAACTTATTTCACACTACTTGTATTAGAGAGTCATCTCGGTAGTATATAAATTGGCAAATTTATTTTTTTTCAAAAGTGCTCAAATAATTTTTTGGACCACGAGAACGTAATCTCTGCAAAAAAACTGAATAATTTCATATAAAAATTTTCACTGTATACAGATACTCTTTTGAGTCGACACTCTACCTATACATTCCTACTCTATGGTTGGCACCTTTTTTGTAGGATCGCTTAATAGAATGGATTCACCTAGCAACAAGTCAAACTCTAATCAGTGACGGACAACAATTGCTGATATTCACTTACCAATTTTGCAGACAATATGGTAGCAGATCGATGTCGCGATCTAATAAGATATGATTGATGCTCACATTGAACTCTCATGATTTATCTGTCTATTTGTTCGTCATCATTAGGATACTTCGAAAGTTTATGATTTACTCTCGGACACCCTTGCAATGGAATTACCGTATTTCGTCTAATAAAAGCACCTCCATTTCGGTGAAACTTGACTTACTTTTCGATCTTGTTGCATATATAAGATGCGTTGCTTATATCTACGAGTAATAGAGACCAATAGAAAAATTCATTTTTATTACACTCGATATCTATTTTAATGTTAACCTTTCGTATTTTGACAAAAATCACATGTTATACATTATAATGGCATCTTATAGAAGTCATGCTAATTCTCGGAACTTGTGCCCATTAAGCTTCATGATATACTCAGTACTGTAAACTGTGCAACACCAAAGCTACTTACGAAACCGATCTACAATACGAGAGTAACAAAATGTACGAAAAAGCACTATTGTTCATGCTCACACAATACGAAAGCGATTGGCTGTCCTATTGGATTATCTTTATCATCGAATAGGAACGCCTGTCGCTTTCGAAGTGTATGAGCACGAACAATAGTGCTTTTTCGTACATTTTGTTATTCTCGTATTGCACATCGGTTTCGTAGACAAAATCAGCCAGGTTTCGTAATGTATAGTTTACAGTGTACCTCAAATTCATGACTTTCTATGATGACCCCTCGTCATCGGTGATTCTGCTTTCCAATCTCTGTTTACCTGCGGATACCGGTTCATCTTCTTCATTCTTTTCCGGTTTCAGCAATTAATCAGATGATCTTCTGAACCATTTTCTGCGTCGGTGTCTTCACAGCCATTCATGGACCTGAGAATTAGATCTCGAGGGATCTCTACTCAGGCGTCGATAATCCACTGAACTAGTTCTTCTTCCGATGGAGCCGTCATGCTTCCTTGAGCGGTAAATAAACAACTACCAGACCCTCTCCGGCAATGTTAACGCAGTTGAATTCGGTTCTTAACTCATTAGCGCCCGCGGGTGACAGGTGCCACCATAAAAATAGATTTCTCTGGCTCAAATTTGATTAATGTTAGGGACTTCAATGTGCTTATATTTATGCATTGCACTTGGAACTGGACGAATCCATAAATGTAGTAAAAGAATTAGGGTATATGATGTGCTGCATACGTCAGTCACTTGAACGCAACCAGTCCTGGAATAATTACCTACCTAACAATCCTGTATTTGGCTTTATCAAAGAAAAGTACGGGAAGGATTGCTTTTAATAGAGCAACCCAAGTGTCTAGCGCTGCTCACTGTGATTTCTTAAATATCTTTCACATACATCGATACAAATATCATCAAAACTAGATACATTGTTGACTTAGTTTTTCTACATTGTACCACAGCTAAATTATGTGTAAGTAATATGTGATAGATAATGGATGATTTTGAGGTTATTATGGAACTCATTAACCGAAGGCCGAGGTTGATAAGTTCTATATGACCTAAATAAATCATTCATTATCTATTATAATGCTGCTATAGATATACTCAGAAGATGTTGATAATTTCTATAATTACCTCTGTACACGGATATCGCTCATAATTACCTCTAAACATTTATTACCTCTAAAACAGTTTTTACTTATCTAATAGAAGATGAACAAAAACAAATGACAGCCAATTGAATGCGCACGTATCTGGATGGCCTTTGTTTTGCAAGCCTATTCCTACATTGTATTGTATTATGCGTTATATCAGAATAAAGTGATATGCAAATATTATATTCTGGCATTTCGCATTTGAAGTGGCAGGTCAATACATCGACAAGATGGCTATTATGAATCTTGATGCCCTTTTAAATGGCATGATTTTTGAGGTTTGATACATTTTGGAATAGTGAATGGTTATCGACATAACGAGCGATCTATCAGAATTTTCACAAAATTCTGATCAACTTTGCAGAAAGTTAATTAATGTTTCAACACAACCAAACTAATGTTTGACGAATCATGACAGAATATGTAAACAATGAACAGGTGCAGTCGAAAAAACAGGCAGGATACCTAACGAAAGGAATGCTATGTATTTGCTGATCACACTCTCCGTAATAATGACGAAAGCAACAAGGGAATAGGTTCTGTTTATCATCCGAAGAAACGCTCTAGCTCCACATCGATTGATAATGGCTTGACCGTGGCATGTTGTTGATTTACCTCACTACAAAATACAAGCATATATCGTGCAGTCACGTTGTGCAGTCAAAAAGTTCTTTCTGCATGAATCATCCACGGTAGAACTATAGCTGCACCTAGTGCTTGCAAAGAATGACAATGATCGAAGTTGACATCGTTCAACAAAATGTTTGCCCTTTGTGACCGCACTAGCTGATATCCACTGCCTCATCAAAAGCAATAAAGTGATCGATTGCAAGTCCATTAGAAAACTTTTTAAACATGGAAGCAGAAATCCAGAGATGATTCTTCTAATTCTATTACGCTTAGTCACATTTCGGCATTACCTATATCGTTACAAAGTAATAATAGGGTAAAAAATTACAAGGTAGATAATTTCTAGGATATGTCTAGGTAACCATGGCGCTACATAACGACCTGTTTGTTGGAATCATTAACCTGTAGACATAGAAAGCTACACAATAGCATGCATTATGTATAGGATATCAAACGATATTTGAAACATAGAAGTGGACTTTCTATGATACAGTATTATTAATTTCTATGATTTGAAAGCATTATCAACATAACAAACGTTGGCCGCAGGCCGGAGTTTGTTATAGGATAATGCAAGGAGGTCTAGATATCTATATATTATAGATATATATATTATACAATTATAGATATCTAGACCTCCTTGGATAATGCTTGAAAATATCGTGTGATATCTATCATAACGCATAGTTTTACCTGTAATTCGAAGTGTGATATCTGAGGCCGTATTCACGAAACAAGTTCAGGTTATGTAGCTTTAGCTATGTAACTGTAGTTGATGTTAAGAGGTTAGCCTGCAGCTCATCGAACTTAAACCACAAATCGGTATTCATGAATGAAGCTGTAACTCGGGTTCGAATAGCTGCAGCTACATAGCACGCGCGCGAACCAAACACACGATTTTTCCTTTATCGATCAATGTGATGAACGCTTGCCATCGCAGTTGACAGCATTAACATCGATCGAGTTCATTCAACAGGATGGCTGGTATGACTGAAGGTTCAGAGCTCGATCGTTTCTTAATTGAAAAATATGAAGAAAAAGTTGAGATATTGAAGAATAAAGAAAAAAGTGCAGACATCAATAGGAGGAAAAGAGAAGCATGGCAAGAAATAACTACCGCTGTCAATGCGCTGGACGGCAAAGGAAGCAGAAGCGTGGAGCAAATCAAGGCCAGATACAAAAACATGTATAATCGTGCGAAATCAAAGCTATCCAAAATGCGTAGGCACGCGTCAGGGACTGGTGGTGGATCAGCGTCAACGATTACGCTGACGGCCACAGAGCAGAAGATAGCCGACTTGTTTGGAGATAGCCCAACATTCAAGGGAATTCTTGACGCCAGAGAATCATCAATAGGACCAAGAGAAGCATTCAAAATTAAGTCAACTTTTGCCCTATTCTGAGCCTAACAATCATCGATATACACTGCATTTTAAATATTTCAGATATCAGTCAAGATGTCAGTCACCGTTAACAAGGAAAACCAAGAGGATGCCGGGGAGGAATCGTCCGAAATGGATTCTTCTCAAATCTCAATTCAAGCTGATCCAAAATTCCAAACTATTCGAACGACTCTGGAATCCCAATCCAAGAGGTCATTAAGTCATCAAGTGACTATGAAGCAACTTGAGGTTCTAGAAGCTCAACTGAAAGCCGCTATAGCTACATACGAAGCCATGGTCGAGGTCAAAGCAACAGCTGTTTCGCTTCGTGCTGCCGTGCCTGACTCAAATGATAATAACCGAGTATTTTCTTTTGTGAAATTTTTAGACGATGTGAGACAATAAAAAGGCTATAGTGTGTTATGGAGAGAATTGTTTTGTAATTAGGGGCCACTTGAGCACGGAATTAAGGCAATTTTCAAAATAAATATCGTAAGGCCTACATGTAAATCATTGGAAAATGTTATATGCCTACTTACGAACCATGTACATGAACCATATCAGAGTTTCGGAAACGTTTTAGATCACGTGGTATATCTAGGCCTATGAATGGTGGCATGCAATGCTCCCAACCCCGGGTGCCAAATGGACCCACCGCTCCCCTATATTAGAACTTCTATTGCCCAGTGTATTTTGCTACAAATAAAAATCAGCGTTAGGCATTGAGTGTTAAGCATAATAGACATTATTTCGAGGAACATAAACGAAATTGCGAGATATAGACCTAGCCTACATCCAGGAATCACAAGGCATGTGAATTAAACACGGTACTGCACGTATGAATTGCGAAATTGATCAAAAGTTGAAGACCGTGTTAATGAGGTGTCGGCGAACCATGAAGCCATGACTTTCGATCTCTGATGGGATTTGGTTAGGATCGCTAGTGGTCGGTAAGGATATAGGGCACTCAGCTTCAGGAACAGGATCATTATTATTTTTTGCGAAATTGTGAAGGATTGCAGTTGATCGAATGTCACGTGCAATATTTTGAATTTTACGTCGGTTTGGCGTGTTGAGCACTGCAAATCGTCTTTTCCAAACTCTGAATGCATTTTCTATTAGTACACGAGTTCGTTTGTGAGAGTAGTTGTATCTTCTTTCTGACTGATTTTCTGAACTTGATAGGGGAGTCATCAGCCATCTCTTGCAAGGATAAGCACTGTCACCAAGGATAAATCCGATGTCATTGTTAGCTTCCATGTAAGTCCAAAGTTGGGAATCTTGAAGTATGAAACTATCATGAGCACTTTCAGATTTTTACAATCATGTTGATAAATTTCCCTTGAGAGTCGCACACTACTTGCACATTAATGCTTTGATACATTTTTCGGTTGAGGTACTGCCATTCGTACTCCTTCGGCTTCAGGATAGGAATGTGCGTTCCGTCAATGCATTCCCACAACGTTAGGAAAGCTGGCAATATTGTAGAATTGTTCTTTCACTGTGCGAATATCCGATGACTCGACTGGAAAGAAAATAGTCTGATCCCACAATTTATCTAACTCTGCACTAACCAATGAGATAGCTCTATATATGGAAGGCTGTGATAATCCGCAGGTATCTCCAATTACCATTTGAAAACTTCCTGTTTCATAACATCGCAATGTGGCTGCAAGCTGATCGGTTGCTGAAATTGATTCACTTCTCTGAGTTACCTTTTCCAAATTCGGAGATATCCTATCCAATATGTTATCAAACGTCTGCTTAGACAATCGATATCGCGATATGAAGTCAATGTCATCATAGGCATGCAAAGGATGATGTAATTAAAAACGTCTTCCGTGCATAGACTTATGCAGACTGTATTAAGTCAAGCTGTTTTGACCAGCTAACTCAAAATTCAAAACAAGATAACATAGAGCATGAGCCTACATGCTAGGACGCAAAGATATCCTAGTCCCAGATATCCACACAAAATAGATATTTCACTACACTCCCCGAATTTTTGCTAGTCCAAAATTCCTCCATCGTCCCTTTCCTCGTAAGCTTCTACCGGAACAACATGTTGTGAAGGTCGCCGTACAGTTTCGAGCTTCTTACCAGACTTACAACGAATCAAAATTGATCGAATAACATTATCTCGACTCTTTATTACTTTTTCAACTCTCCCCAATTTCCATTTTAAACGAGGGACCTTATCCTCCTACTATCTGGCCTACTTTTGGTTCAATCGAAACACCTCGATCAAGTTTCATACTCCTCTCTCTTAAAGACATAATGTAGGAACTTTTCCATTCCCTCCAAAAATGACTTAGTAAACCGCTGTAATGTGTAATGATATCACGTATACTCAATGAACCCCCTGATAATTCTTAAGTGTAGGCTCTTTAATTAACCTTTGGAGGATCAGAAAATGGGAAGGCGTTATAACTTCTTCAATTTCATCTGCTACGTATGACAAAGGACGAGAGTTTAAAATTCATTCTATCTCAACAACCACCGTCTCTAACTCATAAAAGTCAACTAGCCTATTCTCGAGTGATTTAAATATGCTTCTTTTGATATCTTTTATTAACCTTTCATAAAAGCCTCCCATCCACGAAGCATACTCGCAGATGAAATCCCACTTTATCCTCTTATTCGATATATATTGTTGACATTCCTCATTTTCTGATACACACTTCAATGTTGAAAATGCTTTCTTAAAGGTACTAAAATTATCACTTATAAGATGAGGTATTCCTCTCCTTGACACGAATCGTGTTAGTACCTATATAAAACCCTTTGTCGACAAATCTTGCGACAGCTCTAAGTGTATTGCTCTTGTATTTGTACAAGTGAACAAACATATGTATGACTTAAGTCTCTCCTCCCCCTTGCGGTAGAATAATGGACCGCAATAATCTAACCCGCAAGTTGCGAAGGCTCTCGACATTTTCAGTCTGTATTGAGGTAAGTCACTTGTACTCTTCTGTAAATACGGCATTCCTTGGACTCGGTTGCACCAATGACACTTCCGAATTAATTTTTTGTCTGTCTGACGGCCACGCACTAGCCAAAATCGTTCCCGTATTTTTGCAAGTGTCATAGATGCTCCCCCATGCAATGTCCCCTCTACATGAGTTGATACATACCTATGTGTTCTAGATCCCAAAACTTTTGTAATTCTCTAGTTAAAGTTTTGGAGTCATGATCATCTGCATCATCATAACATATGAAAGTTGAACAATCGGAATCCTTCCGTTTGATATCATCCTCTATTTTCCTACTTAATTTTCCGTGGATCACCCATCCTAATTTGCTTTCTAAAGCAAGAGGTCCATATGAACCTCTTATTACTGCACCCATTACGATGTCATAATACTGATCAGACCCAATAAGAATTCCTATGTCAAGATCTTCATCACGCGGGTCATATTGATCTGCTAAATCTAGTTCACACAAATGAGGATAGGTGTCTACTTTGACAATTTGCCGAAAGTTGCATATATGTGGAACGATATTACCCTTTAAGTTTATATTATCATGTAGCGCAGAACCCAACTTCCTTATATCAAATTCAACTTCATAGGTATCCTTTTGTTTACAGCTATCCGATGCAAAAACATTAACGTTTAGTTTTCCAATAAAGTTTCCTCTCAGTCCTAGTTGTTCGCAAATATCTTGTCTTATATAAGTTCTGTTACTAGCAGTATCTAGAATAACCCGAACTAAAAGGTTCCTTTTACCGTCACGAGAACCAACTATAGCTTTTGCAGTAGGTAATGCAACAGCACAGGCACCAGTTAATGAAACTGTCACTGAGGACGTGTCCGCGTAACAAGTAGCAACATCTAACTTGCATTCTTTATGACTAGAATTTCGATTTATTGAAAATGTTCCTTCATTGTCATTTTTATTAATAGGATTCCGGAAATCTGTAAGATTCCGACAAATACTATTATGGTGAAAGCCATTTTTGCATATTTTACACTGTTTCTTATCACTACAAGCGTATATTGAGTGATTGGCTCTCAGACAAGAAAAACAACTTTTATTTTTCCTAAGAAATTCCTTACGATCAACTGCAGTTGAAACCTTCGGACATTTTATCGACAAACGATTTCCGGTGCAGTAGGTGCAGAAAATATTACTACCATCTCGTGAATTTTGTTTAATGATTTTTCCTGTCGATTGTAAGGCTACGGCAGATCCTTCGCGATCAGAATTAGCTGCTTTGACAGGCTTGACATTAGAAAAATTATCTTTTATAATTTCTCTTATGGCTATTTCTAAAGACAAAACTGTTAAAAATTGGTTTAATGTTTTTAAGCCACCAAATCTATCATATGATTTTGACAAATTATTTGTTTTCATTTGTTCTGGCAACTTACTAAGGAGATTTGGTAGTATAACTACCTCATATTCATGTGGTTCTACATTCAGAGCACTGAGACTCCTTTTATGAATTACAATTTCATCATGAAATTTTCTTATACTATGAACAGTGCCAGTGGGAATAGGAATATCAGTCAATTTTCTAATGTGTTCTCTCTGAACCGCTTCACTTGAACCAAATCTCTCTTTTAAGATATTAACAGCAGTGTCAAAATTATCCTCCGTTAAAGTTAAACCCGAAACAGCAGCTTTTGCGTCTCCGGTGAGACATGATTGCAAGTAAGCAAATTTTTGAACAGCTGATAATGAGCTATTATTCATTATCGTTGTTACGAATGTATCCCAAAAGGAAATCCACTCAGCTTTGGAACCACCAAACGTTGGAAGTTGTAACTTAGGTAACTTAACACTATTTTCAGTTTTAATTGCATTAGAATTTTTCTTTAATTCTACTTCGAATCATTTGTAAGGTTGCATTAACTTTGACTTCATAATGAACAGTTTCGTCCATTTCAACTTCAACCTTATCTTCATCAATTTTATTAAGAATTTGTTCATCTAAGATTCTAAGACTGTTGAATTTTGCAACCAACATGTCTTCAACTGTTTGCAACTCAATATCGGACCCATCTTTAGATATGATGGAGTTTATCCTGGTCATGAGTTTCGTTACTGCAGCCCTGATTCGTGAACGTTGCTTAAGACTTTTATCTAAATCAAATGACATAATGTTATAATAGCCTGGTAAGAAGCTAAAATCAAAATAAATGGCGTACTTATCAGAATGAATTATGGCCTGAATAAGTCAATCTCTCTTACAAGGGTTGTAAATTTAACCTATTTAAGAATAAGAATTTGAATGTGCTCCCCGTTATTAATGTCCTATTATTATAAGTTAAATTTGCAAAGAATGATGAGAGAAGGAATTATCAGAAAATAGAATATATCTTATCTTACTAATGTCCTTTTGTGAAAACTTGAGTCTGCATGTTTCCAATGTAAATGATTGATACCGTCATATTTCAACAGTCCGTGTTATTTTCCATTATTTCTTATGAATAACCATTATCATCATCATGAATGAATCACTAATACCATTTTGACTGATGATTGCCTCCTTTTTTCCATTTTATTAGTTATTTTTTACGTTGGGCGTCATGTAATTAAAAACAACGTCTTCCGTGCATAGACTTATGCAGACTGTATTAAGTCAAGCTGTTTTGACCAGCTAACTCAAAATTCAAAACAAGATAACATGGAGCATGAGCCTACATGCTAGGAGGCAAAGATATCCTAGTCCCAGATATCTACACAAAATAGATATTTCACTACAGATGAGTTCTTTCAGAGAACTTTTTAGAACGTCGAATAGTGGTTGGGACGATCATTTCAGCCATGACTATCTTCTTGTACCGATATTGAATGTTGATATGAAAAATTGACTACATACACGTGTAGCTGTCGCTCTTCTCCAACCAGTCTAAGTGAACCATTGATTTTCTGCAGTTAACCACTAAATTAGGTGGTTCACTATTTTCATGTAGCTTCAGCTTGCAGTTATGTAGCTACAGCTACGTAACACATTTTCAGAATACCATTATGTGGTTTAGTAGCTGTAACTACATCGATGGAAGAATTGGTTACCCTTAACCTGAGCTGCAGCTACAGGGTAACCGCTTTCGTGAATTCGGCCTCTGGTGGTTTCCGTTTGTTATGTACATAATACCAGGGACATCTATGATTAGTGTAAGATATCTAAGGGACGTTCAACTCCCATGCCATGTACTGGACTGGAGGCCAGTGACTTTGGTAGATTTGATTAATAACGGTAATGTGTATCTGGATAAAACCATGGAAAAGGTGGCAAGCAATTCATTTCATTATTGTAAAATACATCAGAATCTAGCTGAATGTATTGGTGTACATACTAATTAATACGCCCGGCCCAGTCTTAAAGAGAAATTGCCGAAAGAATCTGTGCAGTGTACATGTACATTATACGCATACAAGCATCGATGGTCAATTTCGAATAAATTGTGACTTTGTATATTCATTGATTTTCCTATTGCCTTATCTAAAACGTCATCCGGTATATACTGGTGGACTTTATTCGAGAATTCAAGAGCAATGAAGCGATATAACATGCGTGATTTATTTCGGCCTTGAATTACTCAACTTTCATTAAACGAAAATTGACGGCTATTTTTATCACAGTGATGCGCGAATGTTTTCATATTCACCGACGAAATTTTTACGGATTTCGTTATCATCTTATATTCAGGATCAATGCTGTTCCTGAATTGCACAATATGGTAGGACCTTAAAATCGTGGAGAGTCATCAATCACCGCCGCTTGGTTTGCTTTTTTATTCAATATGACCTTCGCAATGAACCACTGACATCACAATCACATCCTATTTGTTCGTCGGAGTTTTGAATATAATTTGAAGGCGTCACAGGTGATGCTCCATAATCATGAGATGTCTAATAAGAGATAAAAATATATTGTCATCGGCAACCACTCATTATGAGGAAATACTCTTGGAAAGACAGCATTTTTCCACCAAAATCTTGATAAAGGATCTTCCGAAAGAATGGATATTCAAACGATTCTTGCTTAACTTTTAGCATTTTCATTAGTTATACCAATCAAATTATCAATTTTTGACGTTTCAATTTGTTTTGTGTTCATTTCTGATTACATAATCGGTAGATTTTCTTAAGATTTTAATCATGTCTTTTACTTGTATAACAATTAATCAGGCATGGAAATATTTCTGCAATGATTGTAGTAGCAAGTAAAATCATCACTGATCAGTTATCATTTAATCCATGACTCCTTAGAGTAAAGAAAATAGATAATCAAAAATTTTCCAGAAGGATGTCACAATTCTGCAAAAAAAACACTGGCGAATCGATTTTTGCAAGCAAATCTTCTTGCAATAAGCCTGCTAATTGCACAAAAAATAAACATGTATAAAATGTACAGAATCCACACCAATAGCCATTTATGCTACATGCCTTAGGTGAACAATTTCAATCACTGGCAGTTGATATTGCAGCTGTTACTGACAGTTGCTCATTCTTGTGAGAGTTTTGTAATTCTTTAATATCATCTTGATTGGGTCCAGAATCTTCTTTCAGCTGATTCCCTGCATGAATGCGCGTATTAGAGTACTGGATAATTGTTTACAACTTCTCTCACGGTTTTATCCAGATGTGCAAAAACTACCGTCATTAATCAAATCTACCAAAGTCACTGGCCTCCAGTTCAGTACATGGCATGGGAGTTGAACGTCCCTTAGATATCTTATATTGTTCATAGATGTCCCTGATAATACACGGAATACATCAGGCAATAACCATAGATTTCTAGATGCTATGGAAATCCATGCAGAAGTTCATGGAAATATCCAAATCCATTCATTTCCATTCGAGTCATTTACCGCATGAAGACGGCGTGAATTTCCATCAATTCTGTTTTTGGCCTACCACTACATGTACATCAATGGTGTCAAATTGTTGTTTTCTAACTTGCAACTCAGATCTCAACTCAGGCATGGAAAGCAAGAAAATTTTGAATCTCGACATTCTTGAAATATAGCATGAATCAAGCTTGATAAAATGCATAGGGTTCAATGGTCCGTCTAACTCTGATGGCATTCAAAGCTGGTCAGCTAAAAATTGTGCATTTTATGACTTCCTCTAAGAATGAGTGAACTTATAGCAGCATTAAGAATCAAAGATGTCCTTCGGGGTTGCTCAATGATTGAAGAAAATTCTGCGCCATTTAATGAATACACAAGACCGAAGTCGTAAATCTTGCTGTTGCATGTTATGGAGCATAGCATACTACCAAGCGGGGTATCAACATCAATTGACACTGGCAGATTACAGTATTTTTTCTAGTATTTACAGTTCTATTTCGCAAAATTATGATGCAATTATTTTATGTGCTTACAGCGACACACTAACAGACTTTTCCGTTGAACCCCAGCTCTTCAAACTATATACACTAATCCCAAAAATGTCTGTCAACTCTTGAATTGCTTTCTGATGTTGAAGGGTGACATCGTCATAAAATTGGCAAATTTAGAATATCTATGAAGACATTGAACACTCTATTTGGCATGGATAAATTGGCCATTGAATTGAAATATATTTCTATGAATGTTATAAGATGCACTGGTATTAGAAAGCTTGGATATTGAAGTTAATTGCACTCAAGCATGCCAATACGACCAACGAAATGAAGGCAGCAAATTTGAGAAATAAAATTGGAAAAGAAAACGAAGGGAATTAAAGAAAAGATGGCTTTAGAGCAGAGGCTTTTGGTTTTTCAGTAATGAATTTGGCAACATCAAAAATTGTTTGACTAATGAATTAAGCAAAAAGAATAATTTTGAGGTAGAGAGCAAGGCACAAAGTGAAAACTAGTGAATAAAAGTGCTCTACCGCTAGAAAAGAAACTCCATCGAAGTCCGCAACAGTCCACTGCTTAGATACCGGTATGTTCTGAACAGCAGACTTTCATCCGCAGTATAGCTTTGAAAGATTTGGAATGAGCGATTGCTTCATAAACGGTCTACGTACAACTGCCTGCGCAAGACCGGTGTGAGAAAACGGAGACCGTTTGTTGCGAGTACAAAGGAGATTGAGAGAAATATGCTTAGAAATGAATGCATGTGGAGAGAAATTTGGCCGAAGGTGATATTTGCAAAAGAGAGCAAGTTTCGAAGATTGAGGAATGACAGGTGGATGCAAGCACATAAGAATGGATGGGCGAATGAAAGCTGAGAACTCCAGATAAGGTGTACAAATTATGGAAAGTTAATTCAATTAATGTTCTAGGAGCGATCTGACGTTATGATCTCAGTGAGTTACGAATTCTGAAATCTGTCAATGGGTGAATATTTACGTTAACAGATTTTTTAATGCATCGATCGATGGCAGATTGCCGGATTGCCTTTTTCATGAAGCATAGCTCATCACTGACTGATCAGTTTCACCATGTTAGCAACACTCGAAGGATAGAGCGGCCATCAAGATGACCAGATCTTAATTCTATCGAATATGTGTGAGGGGATCTGGCGAAGAGGGAAGTATCAAAAAGAGGTGGCATTAGCTGTTTGAAAGACTTACAATCCATCGTGGTCGAAGATTGGATGACCATTCCTCGGAGCGCAATTGATAACTTGATAATAATATACTCGTACATGTAAATACAAGTGTAGTTATGCTCCGAAGAATCACAACTGCGATAAATTCATCAGGTTTCCCTCGTTACTAACGTTTTATAATCATATTGAAACATCACTGCTTATCATCAGGCTAATTAATTTTCTTAACTTATGCAATCTTAGGAACATATGTTGTAACATAGTAAGAGGTTTTGATTTGTATATATTTGGTCATAATTAAAAGGTGACACACATTTTTGGGATTAGTGTATATATGTGATATTTAGTCATCTAGGAATTCATGAAAATTTCCGTGTGATATTTTTTCATATAATACACTAGGATCATTGGAAGACCAGAGATATCTGCACTAAACTATGCGTTAAAAAATAGAAATATGGAAAAATATAGAACGGTCATAGAGGTCTAGTTGCCTTCATTTAGCATACATCGGATTATCTTGAATTTGCTGGCGATCATTAAATGTGCACACGCTTGAAGATCATGCTGAGGATCAGAAGGCAAAGATGGCAAACAATCCGACCTCCATCACGAGCTGTGAGGGGAAACCCATACAGCATCATTCACAGAAATGCTTCCAATTGGCTTTCGCTTTTTTGTACAAAGGCTACTTTGTTTCAGGATAAGTTTTTGTACCACAGTAATGTTACTTAATCAACAGTTGTTTAAGCATATTCAGCACTTGTCCATCACAAGCTACCTTTCTACATTATCATAGAGATGTTGTTCTTTTATATCACTTTTTCATTTAGCTGCATGTATGCACGTTCACAAAATCACAGATGTCGGCTGTCCCTGGTCCGTAATGTCACTATGAACCGCTGATGCATATAACACCCATTACTTTTTTTGAAACTTTGCACATTACGGACCCCTGTAAAGTCATAGGGGAAAAAGATTGTAATTGTAGTGGGTAACAATAGCAATATAGAGATGTCGGTCTGTAATATTCAATAATAACTCAGGTGCTTCGCGCCATCGGAGTTATTGTCCATTACCTAAAGATTTCTTAAATACATCTCTTTGCATCTAGACACATTAAGAGCATTTCCGATAATTGACATTAGCAATGTGTGATCTAAGAAAATCTATAGTGTCGATATGATATCAAATGCCTCAATATAGACAAATGTGTATGCATTTATCTGTTAAAGGATGTCTGCAATATTTTTGAAAGGACTCATACATTTATTGAAAATCAAGTTCACATTCAAATAGAGAAGTGATTTATTAACTTATTAGCTTGAACTGTGATCAACCAGTCTAAATATGCAAAGCATAGAAAATCACCACCTCAAAAAATCCACAACCGCACATTACACATTCATAGATGCCAAAAAAAATATTGGGATACAAAACATGCCGATGAAAGCAAATTACAGAATATAGCAATTAACAACAATGAAATTAAATAAACGATAGATCAAATTGCCATTCAAAAGATGTGCGGCTGGTAAGATTCAAACATAGACCTGTGCTCTAACCAACTGAGCTGCGAGCCACTTATGTGACTGTGTCAATTGGCAGGATCAAATCCTCACCACCACACATCAGTTGTCAAGGCAATGGTAATCAATGAATAAATAGCACGTCACAATTGTGACCGCCGACATTACGGCAAGCAGCAGGGATCGATTAGGAAATATTAAGAAATCGATCAAGAAATATTAAACAGGCCTCAATCACACCACATCTTGTACATACGAATTGCACATGTAACCCTAATAAAAATTAGGCAAAAATTCGTAGAATATAAAATCTCAAAAATGCTTATCATCCCGAATTCGTGCAATTAGATTAAAAGAAATGTCAAAGATGGCAATGTCAGCAGTTTGGTTTCCACGGAACATTCGTAACCGAATCACAATGCTTTTAATAATCCTGAATGAAATTTTCGATCTCATGTGCAACAAAAACGTCGGTTTTCATGATATTTTCATTATCTCTAACATCAATTTGGGAAAGATCGAGCATACGAGAATCACATTTCTACCTGCTCTGGAAGAAGTCTGCCTTAAAAGTGCAATCAAAATCATAAGAATGACAAACCTCATTTCCAGTGATAAAGTGAATGTCAGATCATTACTTTATTAATTGCATCAAACTCGGAAACTCCTGGATCTACATAGACAAATGGAATTTTGCGATGTTTGAACCTCCGAAACGTGCAAGACGACTGGAAGTTTAGCCTAGGAATTGCCATTTTACTGATATTGGGGACAATATACAAATCGAAAATAGTAGGAACCTCGTGCGCAAACTTAGGAAGAAATCGTCTAGCTCTCGCAGTAATATTGTGGAATGTCGTCGCTGTGTAACTATACCGTGTGAATCAAAAGTCTTTGCCTACTGAGAAGAACATCTTAATTCGGTGAAATATAAACATATGTTGCATTCATTTGTAAGTAGGATTGTTTCATATCATTAAAAATCAGAATCCGAAAAGTCCTTCATCATTGTCGGAGCAGATCCGATGACGTTTTATGAAGGCAAGAGAGGGTCTTCTAAACATATCCAGTAAGATATTTTCAATTTCGGTTACAATTTTACCTTTTTCATCTATTGAATGGAAGCTTGCTCCATCAACGCAGACGTTTGAGGTCAGATATTAAGTACAACCAGTAGTCGCAAGCACTCAAGTCAGGTCATTTCGCTGGTCATTCAACTGGCCCACTCCGCTCTTTGCTCATTCGACAAAGATTTATCCAAGATTTCTCGACGTTTCGGCGGTAGTGGGAAAGGTGTCTTGCTGGCATAATATTTCGCGCCATAAGTAAGTAAGTAAGTAAGTAAGCGTTTATTCAAATATTGAAAATCGTAAAATTACAGAAAGAGACACAGAAAATAATAGCAAATACTGTCATTGGATCAATAACACATCTTGGAAGATACATGCATGTATGAATTGACTACACAAACTAGGAATTTACGTAATAATTCAGCTGGAATATTCATTCAAAAGGATACACATCCAAGGAATGAATGAGTGGAGTCTACGTGATGTCTTCACACTAGGAATACATAAATGATTAGTACGGGGCAAACGAAGAGGAATCAACGGATGCAGTGGATGCTCGTCATGAAATTCACAAATGTTAAAAAATTTGGTAGCACGTGTTCTTCTAATATTGACAAGAAGAGGAAAATTACCACAATCACATGATTTACCACAAATAGTTCTATGGGCACGATTTTGAAATCGTTGAAGTTTGGCTTCAATACAACGTGGTACAAAAATAAATAAGGGGGCACAGTAAAGTAGCAGACTAGTAATTAAGGAATGATACACAGTGATAAGTTGTTTCACGGGAATAACAGGTTTTAGCATTCTTATAACATACATGCGTTGAGCGGCAACTTTCAAAATCTTATTGAAATGCGTATTCCAGGTTAAATTACAAGTCCAGTGAACACCTAGGATCTTAACAGCATCGACAGACTTTATGCAATCATACGCAGCGGGAAAAGGCTCACCACGATGAAAAATCATCTGCACAGATTTATCCAAATTTAAAGACATTTCATGCTCCAAAATCCAATTATAGATTTGAGACAAATTATTAGGATCATTTTCAGTAGACAGACATTCTACAAGGGTTATATCGTCAGCATAGACAATTAAGGATGCATCGGACGAAACACTGAGTGACCCCATAAAGGCCGCGAACAACGAAGGCCCAAGTATAGAACCCTGGGGTATGCCAGAAGGTACAAATAAACTTGGTCCATAGGAACCATTTAGCTTTAGCCTCTGGGATCTGTCACACAAATAGCTTTTCAACCACAGAAGGAAACCGCGATTAACATGATTGTCCAACAGGTGATTTAATAGACAATTGTGACCCAATTTGTCAAACGCTTTCGTGAAATCAAGGCAAGTCAATCTCACAGCTCTGGTATCGTTCATGTCAAGATATGAAGTGACAGCATCGTGAATGCTTATCAAAGCACTGGTTGTTGAACCAAATTTACGAAATGCGTGCTGTGACGGCCCGTATAGACCGGAAATTTCTGAAGTCACAGAATCAAGGACGAGCCTTTCAAAAATTTTACTGACAACCGGAGTTATCGCAATAGGACGAAAATCTTTTGCACCAGGGTTACGACACTTCGGAACTGGTACCACGTCCGCGCGTTTCCAACACATCGGATAGGTTCTAGTATCAACGGATGTTTGATAAATATGATGCAGAGGAAAAGAAATCCAGTCAGCGCCATCCTTAAGGAGTCGGTTTGGGATGCCATCACTGCCCATAGACTTCTTCAAAGAAATACGGGATAACGCTTGACTCACACCGGCGACACTTGAATTTAACCTCCAAGGCTCATTGAAGATGGAATGCTGACCGATATTCGTACCATAATTAAAGTTCTTGGAAAGTTCATCATGAATAGCATTAAGAACACCTTCATCACTACCATATAATTGCTTCAGATGTCGAAAGGCATCGTAAGACGCTTTACCACGTACCTCATCGACCACCTTCCAAACATTCCTGGCAGATTCCATTTGACACTGACACCAGATCTTCTTGGACTTCATAATTTCATACCTTACTTTCGTTTTATAATGTTCATATTTGCCCCACTGTTTATTTCGAAAAGCACGCCATCTTTCGTTGATCATAACCTTGAGTGTAGGAGTGATCCAGGGTTTATCACTGTCAGACAGTGTAACGTAGGTGGACGGAATAAAAGTCATGGCGGTGTGCAGAATATGGTAGAACATATCACACATATCATCTACCGAGACATTATCTGTAACACATGAAAAATCCGTAATCGAAAGAAGGAAAAGAAAATCCTCAATGTTTGATTCTCGTGAAAAGGGGTACAACTTTTACAAAGAAAATAGAGCAATGCCGTTCTCCAGACATCGTTTCTGTGGATATATCAACAGCTACAAAAGTGAAATAGCCAATGCGCGTTTTTGGCCAGGATTACAAATGCAAAAATGCGATTCATTGGATTTTCAGATCCAAAGTAATGAATATTATGATTATTCACGTCAATAATAAGATTGAATACGCATTAGTCAGAAAAAGTGATTCTTCATTCGAATTCTGGATGTCTTGCGATCTTTGACATCATCTACTCACAAAATTAAGCTCTTCTGTTGCTGTCTCCATCGCTAATGCATTGTGAATAAATTGGCTTGTACCGATGCAGTTTGCTGCTTTTCAAAATTCGACACATTGGCGTTTGAGAAACGCTTTCCTATATGGGAGCTACAAAGTACACGAACACTACACAGATCATTTTCTCGTATTGAGGATAAAACCACCTGACTGTTCCATTCCGTGTCATTAGTAGGTATTCCGCTGGGATTAATCGATGTAGCCTAAGCTTTCAATATACTTTCAAAATCCCTTCAATCAGAAACTATTGACTTCAAGTTGATTTTAATTAGACCTCAGGGATCTGTGTTCAGTCCAATCGACCCTGCAACTCATTTTCGCATTTTCTTTTTTGATTGAAGATGATTTTCTAACTTCTCATGTCCACATAATATCATCATTTTCGCAATGATCCTTCATGTGACATTTTATTTCAGTTGAATTGGTAGAACTTATGCAGATAGCAGAAGCTGTCTGCTGGACCCCTCCTCCCCTTCAGGTTTCTGAGGATTTTAAGGAAATAGTGTTCGAGACGTCTTGATAATATTTCATCAAAATCACTTCACGTATCTTCTGGAATTCAGCTAATAATTCGATTGCAGCAGAGATTGATGACAAAAGTTCCCGAAAAGTCATCAACTCCTGCTAGCAAGTGCCTTTGCGGTCATTGCTTTGTGTTGTCTGCTGTACTTTAAAGTAAACATTTATGACTTATGACTTATAATATTTTGATGAATGTGGTTCTAATAAAATGCTTGGCTGTCTGAAGAAAGCACTATCAATGAATATACGGTATGGAATTTAACTGTGATGTCGGTGCTGTCATAATGCTGTGCAAAAGGTACGAGCATAATGTAAAGTTCCCCATCAAATACATGGAAGAATATTTCTGAATGCCTGAGAGTGGCTATTTGATTTGAAATAGGCCTATATACCGGCTGGCAGTCAGGTCACTAGGTGACATGCCACGCTCAATCAAGCGTAATTCACGCGTGAACCACGCGTAATTACACATGACCCTAAACATCCGTGACTATGCGGGATATTGCTGCAAAATCTGTTAAATAAGTTAGTATAGTTGGCAGTCTTGTTATATAGACTTTGCGTCTCATGTGTCTGCATGTATCAGAGGCTAAACAATGTGATAGGACCTCAATTTCATGCTCAGGGAAGACAGAACATGCTTAGCGGCTCATCCGTGGTTCAAGCGGCAGCGCAGACAACCGTAGACGACGCGCAAACTATAAATGCTCGCCCGCGCGTATTCATAAACATTTCCCATGTTTTAACAACATCAGATCAAGTGATTTCTGACTCTTAGTGCAGCGCGTATGTACGCGGGTAGAAGAATAGAGTGTCCTTTACCACGGATGTTTGGGGTGTTCCGTAATTACGCGTGAATCACGCGTGGCATTTCACCTAGTGGTATAACAGATCAATTCAAGACAATACCAAAACTCACATTATACAGTACAAAATCATCTAATTTATTAGTATATTCCGATAACAGAAAATATTATGTAAATCAGTGGTGAAATGATGAAAACTGACACTTACCTCAACTGAAGATGTTTGAAGAGTTTGATTGAAAGTAATTTTATGCGAAGGCCTTCTCTGATGTCTTCATAAATTTAGATCGGCGCCCACGTATTTTTCCGAAAAGTTGTGAAACTCCCGACCCTACAGGTTACATTTCATGATCACTTTGTCGATAAAGAAGCGAGTGGTTTTCTCATTGGTTTTGCTTTGCATCAGTTGATAATTCTGTCCCGAGAACAAGAACAGCGAAACGATTTGATTTCGTCATCATTTCTGATTACAGAGGCTTCGATATTGTCATCAAATCAACAGAAAGTGCCAAACAAAATTAGTGACCCTTTTCTTTGCGTCAAGTCATTGGCAAAAGCAAAACGATTTTTAGCATGAAAATAATAGCACTTTCTATGAGCTCCTGACTCAAGGTCACTGTGAAAATTTCAAGGTCTAATGCAGTAATTAAGTCGATAAGTTGTCATGCGTGCCTGATGACCTTCATTAAAATGTGATAACTGTAAGAATTTCACAATTTTTAGCTCCAGTCAATGAAATTGTAATACTAAATAGACTGTACAAAATCTGCTGTTTTGCTATCTATTCAAAGTGCTATTATTTTCATATCAAAGTCGTTTTCTTTTGTCAATTTAACTGTGATTAGACGCAAAGAAAAAAGCCAGTCAGACTAGAATGGACAACATCTGCTTGTTGATGATAATTTCAGCACCTCTTCTATATGCGCCTATTGTTAGATCTTTAGAAGAAGCAAATTACTGAAGCATGCAACACTAGATTCGGCAGCAAGGCGATTTATTATAGGTTATTCCGTCAAAATGCTTTTATATATAAAGAGAAATGATAATAACCATGAATATTTGCAAAGTGCACTGACAAGCTGCGGGTAATTTCCTATTGTCAACCACTGCAAGCCGGTGTTACAGTACTCGCTCTCCATTTGCTTCAGTTTCCTACCGGAAAATCTCTTTTATTTTCCTATTGGCTTTACTGGTTTAAAAAAAAGTTTGTTAGAGTCATCCGATACTTTTCCCCCTCTGTCTTAGTTTCCCAAGGAAAGCATTCCCTTTAATAAAAAAGTCATATGTATTTCTCGTACTTCTTCAGATGTACTCCATTTACAATTTTCTGTAAAAAAACATCAGTGTTAATGTCCCTCAATTTAAAGTTGCTCCGTCCTCAAACGTTCACTATTTCATAGATATCAGACAACCATGTCCATTCCATTTTTCCTCTTTTTCTATCGTCTCGCTTTTTATTCCCAAGAAGGAAGTGATCTCGAAGTTAAAATTCTTGGACAGTGGAATTCCTGACTGTGGTATCGCGTCATCTTCACCTGGTTTCCATTGAGCTTCAGACATTGTTCGATCAGACACGAGCTGAACACCATTTGATCAGTTATGTCCATAAGACCATCACAATTACACTATCACAGTGAGGTCAAATAAGGTCTCAATAGAGAAAGCGGAAAATGTATACTACGGAAACTTAGAAGAGTGTATATGTTACGGTTTTAAGTTTCCTACTAGGAAAATGAGACCAAGAAATCTTTTTCCTAATAGGAATATAAAACCAAGATTACAATTTCCGATCGGAAAATAAAACTGAGGGAAACTGAATATCGTAACACCGGCATCGCTTAGGTACCGCTGCTGTGACAACACATCCATGATCATAGAAATCCAACACTTTATAATGTAGGTTTGACCTGTGAAGAACAAGTCTTGTTCCTTCAAGATTGATGATGCCATTTCAAAGTGCAAATTTCGAAAAGAGTTTGCGTCATTGCCGTTTCAAGGACATTTTGCCGGTTTGAATACGTAAGCTACTGCTCTTTACCAGATCAACTGCAGCATTATTGTCTCAAATGCAAAATGAAACAATGAAAATTCCCTATTTTCTTTAACATGTTGAGTACCAGTTATTTAAATTGTTTTAGAAATAACGACGGACTAATACTTCATAAATAATAAGTATTAATACTAATACTTCATCGAATTCCAGTTGCTCGGTTAAGCTCGTATAACTCTAGTAGTCCACGTCGCGTTGTAATTAGCTCTCGTAAAATCATCACAACTTCAGATTGATCATTTATTGTTTTTTGCTTTTCTATCTTAGTGGTTCTTTTTAATTTTTTCGCTTGCTGTTTTTTATTCTACTTTATTTTATCATTTTAAATTTTGTTCTAACTGCGGTCCGTGTTTCTTTATTTGACTTAGTGTGGTTTTCGGTTCCTTTGTGGATTGAGTTATGGTACGATAGCTCATATACATTCGATTTACTGTTTTCTATCTCTATGAGGATGATGCTAGAGTCAATGATGCTCTTTTGCTTTAAGTGTTTTTCGTGTCCAACAAATGTGTGGGATACATTCCGTGTACTCAAGTAGGCATTGCGCTTTTGTTGTGTGTCAAGTAAGTCACATCTATGCTCGTCAGCCGGAAAGCCAACCAGCTTTGCATTTCGAATCCTTTCATTTTTTGTATGCCCTGGTTAGCGGAACCTGCGACCCTAATACACACAACGATCGAAAAACTCTTCATATGAAAAAATCCAAATGTTGGCAGCAAGTTCTTATGTTTAAACAGGATATGTGCGGCACCACGACGTAGACTTTTAGCAAAATAGCGTCCTGTTGACAAGAATATTAACATCATTTTGTTTTCTTTCAGGAACATGCTGAAAATGCGAGCAAATACTCAGAATTGCAATTATTT
Organism: Prostheceraeus crozeri; assembly: GCA_907163375.1. Classification (NCBI taxonomy): domain Eukaryota; kingdom Metazoa; phylum Platyhelminthes; order Polycladida; family Euryleptidae; genus Prostheceraeus; species Prostheceraeus crozeri. Next base: position 193,976 of record CAJQUW010005462.1, read on the forward strand.
GGCTGGTGAATACATGAATATCCATCTTTCTGTGGATGAGACTATCAGGAAAGATTAACAACACCACAGGATAATATTCCATTTTATGATACACGGACGTGTGCAAGCAATCTAAAGCAATTTTGAATTCAACATCTTTCGACCACGATATCACTAGGATATATTTTCGGAAGCAGTGGCCCTGACAATTATCAGCACTAATCGTGTTTTGGGCTCCCTATGATAAATCAAATATCGAGTAACCCAACCAGTTCAAAAATGACTTACCAACTTTCGTTTCACTGATGCTTAATTCTCGAAATCCGCGAAGAAGACTGAGATCAAGGCGAGACGGATTCTTCATTGTTCTGTTGAGGGTTTGATAGAAACTGAATGCAAATGCAATACTTACAGACGGCTAATCGGTTTCATCTTATTAAAATGAAATCTCCACCTGTGCTACGAGGCATTTTAACGCCTAACAACAGTCCGATATTGAAAGGTGTGGTGCGGTCAACATGACATCAAAGATGTGTTAGGGAAATGGTTCTAGCATTTTCAAATCAATATCAAAGGAAAAGAACATGATATTTGAAAATGCAATGCATGTACATTTAATACACGGCTATGTTGCTTGTTAACTAGAGCTGTTTACAAATCGATTGACTCAATCTTGTTTCCCTGATCATTTTCCTATGTTAATGAAAATTGCTTAATTTTACGTAATTTATATAATAGCAGGAAGAATTATCACACCTGCCTACGCTGTTTTTTCTTTTACATCATCAGAAATTGTTACTTGGTTGAAAGTCTTAGCGAATGTTGTCCGATAGCTTCAGAAATCCGACTGCTCGCTCTTGTCTTAGCTATCAGGACTTGCTGTTGATTGATGATCATGTCAGTATCTCCTTAAGCTCCGATCCAAGACATACTGTTAGATCAAGAAGGGTCAAATCATTGAAACATGCTGTAATCGTAAATTGTTGCCGTAAGCCGAAAATCTTGCATGTCATCTTGATAAAATGACTGTGCATTTAAGGATGAATAAAAGTAATCGTGAATCTTTATAAAATGCCTTGACAAGATAACGGTATTATGATATTCCTATGATATGACGTCTATTCTTTATATGACACTACCCCCCACGTTGAGCGCTTGAAAGCCCTATATGATGCACTGGAGAAAAGAGATCACAGATACCCTGACTCGAGTACAATAACTTCGCGTGCTAGCTTAGTGTTAACAATGAATAACTTTAAATTCAACAATGTGCATTCTCCAGAAACTCAACGAAAATGACTCCGCACTATGCCATATTATTTATTAATTGGTTGGAGACTAGATTACTGAGCAATCCATTATGCAGACCTGTAGCATGGTGGAGATATATCGATGATATATTAATGATATGGCAACATGGTTCGAAATCACTTGAAGAGTCTAAAACATATGCCAACTCCTATCATCCATCTATCAAGTTCCCATTCGAATTCAATATCGATAAGTGAATTTTTATGACACGACGGTGATTATGAAAGGAGCGAAAACTGAAACCGATCTCTGCATCAAGCCAACTGATGCACAATAGCATCTACATTATCTCTCATGCCATCCGATGGAACACAAGATTCCAATAACCTATTCTCAGGTCCTTAGAATTGGACGAATTTGCTCCGATGAATGAAAGGCAAAAAGACATCCCAGATTCACAACTAGAGTTGCTAAAACGCGGCTACCCAAGAGGGCGAGTAATGAAGCAAATTCACAAGGCTTTGACAAAAAATCGCTCTGAACTGTTCACAAAATTGCCCTTTGTAGAAGACAACGAGGAGCACATCACGTTTGTGGCTCCATACCATTCATTCACTTATCAGAAATTGAAGTCGATATTTTTGAATAATAAACATTTCCCGCAGAATTTACCAATCAAAACACATTTATAGTGGAAACCTTCGATGAAAATGAGGCAATGCCTGATCTCTTCTCAGCTGAAAAGTCCAAATACGACTTAGAATCCATTTGACAGCACTGAAGGCAAGGAAATTGATAACAATAACATCTCGAGAATGGAGGTAAAGCTTCATGCAATAGTGGCATGAATCGCGAGCATTTTCACTTAGATACTTTTCAACAGCTGAATCATTGCGTTAGAAACAGTCACATGTGCAATTCTTAGCTTTTCATTAGTGGTTCATGCCCCAACTTAGCTTCCCCGGATGTGCCACGACCTTATGTAATTTCCGCTCTGAGTTTCCACGGCTGTTTTCACTCGATGAAACATCAAGTGATACTAATGGAGAGAATGAATGATCACCGATTTGACACCAGACATTGCAAGGATGATAAAGTGGTCTCTTATCATTGCGTTCAACATCAGCGTTCCCTGGAAGATGTCTAGGTGACAGTGTTGAAGAAGTTAAGCGGCAATGAAATGGACAGAGAGAACTGAAGTTGATCAGCCGGCTAATTACCGACTGGTCCTTCGGATTAAATACTCAGCATGTTTTCCAACGATCCCCTGTCTATGATCCAGAATCCCTTAGCTGTATGTGATGATCTCTAAAATGCTCATGTAAACTTCCATTTCTATGTTTCCATTGCTTATTTGAATTTTTAACGAACCGCTCTTTTGCAATAGGCCTTTCTATGGTCCATCATTTTTGTACAAATGTTTGAGGAAGAGTGGAATAAAGAGATAAATTGCCTTGTCTGTGTCTTGGGTCAACTGCTATGATCGGCAATGAAATCATTTTATTTTTTTATAATGATAATATACCATTTTTAGTGAAATATAAGTATGCCTGCACCGTAGATAGATCGAGTCATACGAATTTTTCGATTTAAACTGCCGCCATGCTACTTTTACTGCTCTTAGCAATGAAGTTAAAAACAGGTTTCATGCAACATCGATATATTCCAAATAATGGAAGACCGAAGAAGCAGTTTAGCTAGACAGAACTTCTTGCATATCAAAATTTTAGGTAGGGCCTATGGCCTATACATTAGACATCGCAAGTTTTTATTTAAGCTTTATGCACTCGAATTACACATATGCCTACAATATGCAGTTGACTTGGCCAACAGTATCTAAAGTACGAAAAAAGGTCAATACAGTCATGGTACACGAACACTTGTTCGACACGAACATTTGTTCGACAAATTTTCGAACAATTCTTCGACACGACATTTGTTCGACACGAACACTTCTTCGACACGACATTTGTTCGACACGAACACTTCTTCGACACGACATTTGTTCGACACGAACACTTCTTCGACACGACATTTGTTCGACACGGACACTTCTTCGACACGACGTTTGTTCGTTATTAAGCAATTATAGTCTTTTTCTTTTTCAGGTTGTGTATTTTTTGAGAATTTGCATTTTTTTTATATTTTTTGTCGTAAATTAAATTTTTTCCTTTTTAAAAAATATAATTCTTACATCGCATAGATTGAACTAGAAGCGTATTGTAATTTAAGATATTACCCTAAAGACGAAAGATAGCCAGTACCTAAAATTCTATTCATGTTAAATCCATAAACAATTATTTCATTTATAAAATGAGAAACACTTTCAATCAAATTCATAATCATTCTATTAACTACAACATATACACAAAAACACTAAATCAAGTCACTTTAAGGAGATATTCATTGCAATTCCTTGCTGTGATAAACTGACCTGGTTTGGCCACATATAAAGTATACATGTAGAATCATTGATGCAAGATATTTCCGATCAATCAATGCTAGATAAAGCATTATTCATGCAGAACTTGTCGAAGAAGTGTTCGTGTCGAACAAATGTCTTGTCGAAGAAGTGTCCGTGTCGAACAAATGTCTTGTCGAAGAAGTGTCCGTGTCGAAGAAGTTTTCTGTCGAACAAATGTCCGAAAACATAGATATCAACTTGTCGAAGAAGCGTCTGTGTCGAAGAAGTGTACCAGATCCACAGTCATCACAGTCAATGCTTCAAAAGCATCAAGACAGTTATTAATGAGCTCAATGTTCAATCATAGGCCTACTGGAAGTCTGATGCAACCAGCAATATATGAGATATACACTATGCATGTAGAACCAATCCCAGAAAACGGCGTTCTTTATTAACCATAATCTTAATTATCCAATTCCGAAATGTCGAGCTTTGGCCGTACTCATATTTCCAAATTTCAAAGCCTCGTTTACATATTATTAATATTTTATTCATAAGCCTACATTATACTCGTATTATAGAAACTAAGACAAGTCAGAGAAAACAAATTCAAACCAGTGTTTTTAAACAAGCATTGTTTGACAATCTGTGTGATAGACAGACTGACAGACACTACACTCTAAACCAGCACTTCCTAAATTACACACTAAAGCAAAACACTATTTATTCGTAACTAACAAAAAATCTTAAAGCAAAGCGTTTTAAGAGGCTAGCGCACTAGGGTTATTGCTCTCTTTAGTATGTCAACATTCTATTTCACGCAACCTCCTAAAATTCTAGTGTGTGACGCTTTAGGATGCATGTGTTCTCGATTTTAGGAGGTGCTGGTTTACAGTGTAGCCTGTTGCTTTTCGCTGCATGAATCAACCAGTGGGGAAGGACATGGTTAGAACAAACGAATAGACTAAATTTGCTTTAATACAAAATGCAAAAAGAATCTATGATTAGAAATAATATAATGGAACAAAACACTTTGATGATATCATTTAATATCATTTTTCAGAAATAAAATGATATAAAATGATATCATTTTATCATTGCCGATCTTTGGTCAACTGATAGCATTAATCATTGCTAATGGTCACAGCCACAACTAGTCTCGAGGGGCATGAAGATCAATATTCCAATGAACGTAATGCAAATTCAAGCCTGAATTCTGGCGACAAAAATGCACGAAATAGTTCATCAAAAAATGCAGCATATGTGCAAGCAAAAGTCAACCAGAAAGGTATTTCTCTTAACCTTACCAAGACCCTCCTCTGCAATAAACTTCAGTAGTCTTAATGTATTTTCAGTAAAGAGCTTTCAAAACCCCATCTAAAGCTGTACACAAATGGATACTCAAACAATATTAAGAGATGCAATGTATGTGCTTCTTCAGGGAAGCTGTTTGGCTGTTATACTCGTCACAAAGGCTGTGAAAGACGATCGGATGTGAGCAAAGGAACGCAGGGCTGTCAATTCTCTAAATGTACCAGAAGGTTGATGGACGTCTTCTCGTTATTAGTAACAAATCCTCTGGAATGTTTTGTTTCTAATTTTCGCCTGATGCAAACCTCGTAACTAAAGATCTGCTACGGGGCAGCTGTATGAGTCGATCGTTCGAAAGATGTTCAGACCACATGCTAAGATGGTTTCCATTTTCAATAAGAATTGCAATCTACAGAGTTTTTTGCTTCTCCTGAAAAGTCTGTAATTTGACACATAGTAGGTATTAACCAATGACCTTGAAATGAGATATTGTTCTGACAACGACGTAGGCAATGCGTTCAATTACGATGGAAGCAGTGAAAACTATGCGGTGATAAACATATGATTCATGCATTAACGTTATGTTTGCAACTTGTCTTAATCATCTCGAGCATAGACCTCTCGATATATATCTTTGGTATATTTCCCATTGATATATCGAGAAGTCTTTGATCTCGACTTTCGGACTTGTACAGACAAGCTGACATTAATAATGCAATGAAGATAGATTGCTGAATGGATGCCTTGCTCTATTGCATAAATATCTATTGTCTATTATCTCCCGTGCGAACGATCTTATCTCCAGGTCAAATAAATTGACAAGACATCTACAATACATGTCCGTAGACAATTAAAGACTTTTTATTGCCCACGTTGAAATTTATGTTCACTTTATTACAGAAGAAATAGCCATGAATAGTCTAAATTTTGTCTCTTTTTGCCAGAGGTGGGCGCGATTCGGGAAAATGAAGTTCCGAATAGCGATTATCCGAATTCGACTATGAGATTAAATGGATTTCAATTCAAATCTTTGCACTCCTAATGGAAATTTATGCCATCAATAAACAACCTTGAACTAGAGATGACATAAAAATATTGTAAAAAATTATCAAATGTTGCATTTGCCTAGAGGACAAAATTTCCTGTCTAATTGCCTTACATGCTAGCTAACAGTCAGTGTACATGTAGGCTGCCACAATTAGACAAATACAAAGCACCCAAATTCTATTGAATATCTCCAGGTTTACAGTAACAATTTCATGTGCAAGCATGCACCCAATACATGAACCGAGTGATTCTTAGTCCTTCTCCAAATCCAAGTCGACACAAGACTCATCAAAGGCCACATCTCTTAAGAAATGGAGGTTGCCCTTCATAAACACTAATGCCTCAAAGTTTGCGGCAGTGAGTGCCGCCCTTTTTGGCCTCAAAATATCCGAGCCATATAGAACCTAAATGTCGTAGATTAAAGTCAATAGTAGGCCTGTGGCATTACTCAGTATGCCCTATAACACTGATGACATACAAAGTAGAGGATTTCAGTCTGACAGCATCGTCAGTTACATTTTTGGGCTATAACTACAATGCGAGTGCAGTTAGCACTTAGGCTATTGATTGATGCATGAATCTTTGAAAGAATTAACTTGTCAATATAGCCTGACATCAAAATTCAACATCATATAGGCCTAGCATGCTCCATTTGTGGTTTATTGGCATTCACGTTCCTGCATGTGCTTAGAGAGATCAGAGCATTCACTTTTATGGCGTCAATATAACAACATGCACTTGATTGAACCACTTTGGATCGAGCAGATCGAAGCCTGAGGTAATAGGGCCTACCTACACGGTCGGGTGTTGATAGAGCAATGGCTCTATGAAATCTGGACGCTCAAATTGAATAGAATGAAAAGTGCCACATATACCCTCATCTCATGACAAGTAGATAAAAGGCCTTTTCTGTGATGGCAAGCTACGTGCCATTTTTCGTCAACAAAATGCATGCCACAGCCACATAGGAAGCCTACATGTGCCTGCTGAAAGAAATTGACATTTAATAATCTTCATAACATGAAACTATATGCTATGCATGCACGCATCATAGCATGCGATGGCAAATGCGCATCAGAATCATCTAAAGTCCAACAACAGCAAGAAAATTGAATTAAAATGAGCAGTAGGATGGGCCTACATCGATGCCACATGCAGGCCCTACTTGAAGAAGCGATTAAGCAATAGGCACATACGTAGACCTACCGCTGTGATATTTTTCGATTACAGATAGACAAAGCCTAGCCGATATCTAGCCTACAATGGATGCACCAATGCCGACACGTCTGTGGGCCTACGTGACTTATTGGGCTGTCTCTAATAAAGTTGCTATTTACAAAAGATGCAGGATATTTATGGCCTATTCGAATGTAAATACAAAGCACATGCGAGCATACTGCTTGTCTAAATAGTACAACCAACAATGTGACGCTTGAGGCAAAGAGGGAATTGTCCTAATTATTGGCGACCCTTGCTAATAACTTATGCTTTAATAGAAGAAAAGAGCAGTGCAAGAAAATTTTAATTGCTATCGAAAAAACAACTAATTGCTGCTTCAAAAACAAAACCCACTATTTCTGAAAGTCTCACAAAGCAGTTGATAAAGCAAAAGGAATAGCCTTCATGTATTATATACTTAGGTTAATTGTGTAAAATCATCCTATAAGTCATTTCCTTTCAGAGAAACAAAGCTTTGCATCTCAAAATAATTTTTAGACAATCCCACTCCTGCATGCCAGGATGGAATTGCTATAGAAAATTGAATGATTATGATTGTTACTTGAGTGGCCCCTGAATCATGGTGTCATCGTAATCTGTGATGCATGATCGAGTTTACGCAGATGTGCCCTCACTCAATTCAGTCTGACACATGAGACAGTATAACTCTCTCACTGAAAAAATGATGTTATGCTCTTAATTAACTCGCAAATCAACTGTGGACATTTTCTAAATTTTAGCTCTGTTCACTGGAAAATGTTGCGGGTTGCGTGATTGGGCTGGATGTATGCAACATTTGTTGTGGCAACACCTCTGCTCATCAGCATGCCAGTGAGTTGCTACTGGCGTGAAACCTGGTCAACAGTTGGATTGATTCCGGGCCGACCCCTTGCAGGCTGCCGGACAAAACTGGTCCGAAAATCTCGGCCATTTTCCCATATCTCTGACATTCACGAGTGCCTCGATGACCAAATCATAGGCTCAACTGTACAACAGCACCGGCAGTTTTGGGCACATATTTTGATTATCATCGGTTTATAGTTGTGGCACGAGCAACTTATAGGTGTCAAAGTAAACAACATTGAATGCCGTTGTCAAAAGATGCACATATTTGGTGGTTTTATTTTTATGCGGCAGACTATTGACAAATCAGCAATCAGAAATATGCCTATTGGTATGGTGAAATCCAAAGAGGTTTAATAGGGAAACTAGAGCGGACAGAAAGGCCTTTTACAATAGAGACTGATGGCACCACGCAATTTAATGATAAAATTTCAGTTTAACAATAGACTTTTTCTATCGGTTTGTTTTACCGAAGATAAGTGGCTACTAACTAATTTATCAGTAGATCTAAATATTGAACTTTATGAGATGTTGTGAAGATCATCGAAAGGAGAATTTATTATCATTGCACAGCAATTTAAGTAATAATAATCAAGTCATCAAGCATTAAGGAGTAAAATTTGATTGTATGTAGTACTTTGAAGTATTTATTCAATTGCGATAGCGTGCAACAATTTGAAAGTGGACGCAATAATTGAAATTATTAGTCCGCGCTCGACCACACGACAAATCTTGATTAGTGAATTTTACACCTCTTTTTCTTATTAGCTTTGAGGACATCATTAATTTTTTACATGTTATCCAGGCCAGTTACGTGAAGACAGTACACACTTATACCCTCGCCATGAATTGATCCATTTCGTGTTCAAATGGTTTGCAACAATGATGTAGTGTAGATCATATTGCACACTCAAATGGCTGCATTTGAAAATCGTTCTATCAGTTGAGACACCGAAACACTTGTCGAACACTCAAAAAGATTCCTCATTGACGCCAGATTGGTTTTGATCAAGAATAAAAAAAACAGCGAAGTACCGTTGTTGTAAAAGGCATGCCATTCCATAAATAACGAAGTCCCTCATTTGCTGTAAGCGCACCTCATATCACCTCGCTCTGTTGGAAATTTCCGCAATAATCGTACGATGAGATAAGTGGCTGATCCACATCTATTAAAGGAGTCTTATTGTCTCGGTTTACTGCAATGAGAAGCCATTCGATGAATAAGACTGCCAAACCTGCGCATGAACGCACGCGCGCGCGTGTTGGAACTGATGCATACCGGTTCCCTTAATGCTTGCAACGAGTTACTAACATATTGTTACACTTATCAGTGTGTGTTACCGGCGCGCGTCTGTTACCAGATGCGTGATGTGTGCGTGCCAGCGGTGTCGAAATTCATGCAAAGAAATTGCCATGACTTGGGCGTCTGTATCTGACAAGCCATGAATTTCGCCAACCATTTTGAGCTGTGTGCACCCGTAACAAAATTAAGTGCAGTTTAGCTACTTAGCAGCACTGTACACATGACCGTGCTTTTCCGCTGTAAATCGTCATTCGAACATCATTATTCCGCGTTTGCATCAAAAGTGGTTAGCGCAGTCGAGTATTGAAACCATGATTGAAACATCGGAATAAAAAAAACCGACAGAAATTTTTCCAGTAAATAGTACCAAAGAAAAGCAACAAAGATAGCAACAAAGAAAAGTAACGGCCCATACATTTAGTATGATAATATCAATTATCAAGCGAATTTGATGAATTCGCCGGTACTTATGGGTTATTCACCCCACGTTTTCAAATGTCTAAAATCCGTAAAAATGAATCAACTGTCGCAAAACTTCAGATACACGTATTTGAATATGTCCTACCCACATACAAAAAATATGCAGATTCGACAAGTACTTTTTGAATTAGAGACGATGACGTGAAGTGTAGCGATGTCAGCAGCTTGATCTGCTTTGTCTGTTCGACGCATTACTGTTACTCGTGTGTGCATTGTTCTCTTTCCGTGTCCGTCTCATCCATTACTATTTGAAATCTTCCCACGACCACAACCCCACCACACATTTCTTAAATTAAGCACACCAATGGAAAGAATGTGGTCCGGATCATCATCACTTCTACTGCAACGTTGTCGCGACATGACTTTGTTGACCTAGTGCTATCTACTCAGATGATGAGGTCAAGCGAAGTTAGATCAAGCTGCTGACATCGCTACACTCCACGTACGTCATCGTCTCTAATTCAAAAAGTACTTTTCAGATTTGCATAAAATTCTGCATGTAGGTAGAAAATATACTCAAATACGTGTCTCTGAAGTTTTGTGATGATTGATTCATTTCTACGGATTGTAGACAAATTTGAAAACGTGGAGGGGGAGGTAACCCACAAGTACCAATTCGCCTTACAGATAAATATCGATATTCATCGGAAAACAATAAGGTCGCATTTTCCCTTAGACGCTAACATGAGCTCATACCAGGAGGTTCCGTTTTGTAATCAGTTTATGGTCCGAAGTAGATTCATCTGTTGTTATTGTAATTTTGATATCGGTAAAAAGACACGAACGCATGAAGGAATATATATTCATTACAAAAGATTAGGTACTTATGGGTTACCCCCCCCACGTTTTCAAATTTGTGTAAAATCCGTAGAAATGAATCAATCGTTACAAAACTTTAAGTGCACGTGAGTGAGGATATTTTCTATCGACATACCAAAACTTGTCCAAATTGGACAAGTTCTGAATTGGGGGCGATAACTTGAAGTGAAGCGTTGCTGCAGCTTGATCTGATTTCTTCTGACCTCATCGTCTGAGCAGAAAGCACTTAAAGTTAACTAAGTCATTTCCCGACAACTCCTGAAGTGATGATGACCAAGCCATATCCCTTACACTAACATTTTCAACTTAATAAAGGTGTGGCAAGGTAGTGGTCGTGGGTAGATTTCAAATAACAGTGGATGAAACAAAGAGGTGGAGAGAACAATGCACGCAAGTAGTGAAAACTGTGCCCTACTTGCCACGGATAGGTACATGGATAGGTACATGTAAAGTTTAGTGTTATCAATAGGTACATGGATAGGTACATGTAAAGTTTATTGTTATCAATAGGAACATGGATAGGTACATGGATAGGTACATGTATACTTTAGTTATCGATAGGCACATGGATAGGTACATGTATAATTCAGTGTTATGAATAGGAACTTGTATGAGATCTGTTTTACTGGATAGGTACATGTGTTTGGTACACTGTACACTGTGTTTGGGAACGTCTATGATCGAACTTGTGTGGTTTGGTTCTGAGCACTTGGGTACGTACCGATAGACGTCCGTTGTTTGATTTTGAATGGGTTTGCTCAATTGCGACTATTGTGACAATTATTTTTAATGTAGCACTATTTAGATGTGAAACTTTACTGTGCAGTTATGATTTAGTTGCTCCCCAATAAGAAAACCAATTCCAGAACTATGTTTAAAATGAAAAGACAAGAGATTTACAATGTAAGTTTAATTTAAGCGTGAAAAATAAATGACGGGTGCAAATCACGTCCCTCAGGCGACTCCATGATCTTCAAGAAGTCATCACACCACTCATGGAATGTCGGATTTTTACTAAAGTCATGGTCACACTCGTGTACCGGACACTTCACCGGTAGTCCATTCCGCCTTTGAAGTGCAGAGACAGTCAAGGTCTTCCACAGGGCCACTTTGCAGCCGCAAGACAGATGCATGGTCATGTCCAACTGACCTCCCATAATGACTTGGCTGTCATTTTGAAAATAAAATAGTGGTTTTGAGGACATGCTTCTTGTTATGGAACGTTGAGGATAAGTACTTAACAGTTTGGAACAATGACATCCTTTATATAGTTATATATATTCTTTAGGGAAGTTCGGTACCTCTCTGATTGGCTGTTAGGATTTCCTTTGTTTAAAAAGTATATAAGTCCGAGGTTTGTACCAATTCTTATCAAAGGTTCTAATCCTCACGTTTACAAGTTACAATTATTTTAAATCTACAAGTCATAATGGATCGCAAACAGAAAGCCGCAGTTGAGAACGGTACTGCTGATCGTACCACTTCGCCAGTGGAACGTACCAGTACACCTCCCCAATCTCCGATGGAGCGATCGACAACACCAAACGAGCCGGTGGTGTTCACCCAAGCCCCTGCATCGCCCGACTACTCGAGTGATGAAGATAGTGACGTATCAATCGAGACGATGCGTCACATGAATAAGAAGTCCATGCGAACGCCACTTTATGGACGGGTCACGGTCAAAGTCAAGAACGCCCCGAAAAAGTATCACACCAAACGGGTGTTCATGAGGATGGAGCCGAACGAGCGGAACCTCACAACCGCTCTCGAATTTTCGGTCATCGACCTTGACACACCACGTCGCTGTCCCTGTGCGCCCAAGAAGACCAGGATCCATGTGCAAGTGGACTTGAAAAAACTTGTACCCTTTCCTTACCTTGATGACATTTAGTGTGTTTTTTCTTAATCTCTTTATTTAATATTCATTTGTATATATGAACAGACTTGTTTTATCATTTCACAAATCGGTCTTCAATTAAGGTCTGAATGGGAAAGGGGAATAACTATCTACAATTAATGATGTTCAATAACTGAATTGAAACAAAAAATCAAGTATGAAGACTTCAACTTGAAATAAATAGGAACATATAACTTTTAAAGAAACAGTTATGTTGTTAATTTTAAAATGCTTGTAGCAGTCCAGGATGATATCATACATGTGTCATACACGACACCATAAGAATGAGAATGAAAAGACCTTTAGAATGATATAAGGTATGTACCTATTCGATGGGAAAATCCTAGTTGTATGCAACTGTATGCAAGCAGACAAATGTTAGATTTTTAAATTCACTAAGTTTTTAGCCCATTCTTTAAAGACATGTAGCTCTCTAGTTATATGTCATACATGTGTCATACAATACACCATTAGAATCAGCATGAAAAGAGCATTCGAATGATATATTGTATGTACCCATTTGATGAAAAAATCCTAGTTGTATGCATCTGTATGCAACTTGAAAAATTCCAAGTTTTTTTACAAAAATGACTAAGTTTACAAATTTTCAAAGTTAAAGTTTTACAACCAAAAATGACCATAATATACAAACCTCTACACTTGACCTTGACCTTGACCTTAGACCTGACCTTGACCTTTGACCTTCATACACTTCATACACGGCGGGGGGGGGCCTCAAAATTTCTCGGGCGCTTCGCGCCCTCGAAATTTTTCGGATTATAGGGTAAATAAATTTTCGAGTGCGCTTCGCGCACTCGAAAATTTATTTACCCATGGGTTCCGGGTGCCATAGATACTCTTCTTGCTTCCCTAACCCTAACCTTAACCCTAACCCTAACCCTAACCCTAACCCTAACCCTAACCCTAACCTTAACCCTAACCCTAACCCTAACCCTAACCCTAACCTTAACCCTAACCTTAACCCTAACCCTAACCCTAACCTTAACCCTAACCCTAACCCTAACCTTAACCCTAACCCTAACCCTAACCCTAGTATTTTAATTTTGGCGCGAAATTCAAATTTTCGAAAAAAAGTCTTTAAATTTGATTATTCACATTTTGGCGCGAAATTTGAATTTTCGAAATTTAGCGCTTAATTCAAATTTAATGTTCTATTCAAATCACACGTTTATATCTTCAAATATGAATCATTATATGACTATTAATAATAACATGTATATCAAATAATACATCAGTCCATCAGTTCATATTACTTTGAATTCACTCTACTGTTTACATGTAGAAATCTTTCAACACATATGATGGCACTTCCATTTCTAAGGTTAAAAATAAACCAGCTGTTCCAATTCTTGTTTGAGTTATCAATTTTGTTTAACCGTACCAATTCCAGGATGTGATGTCATAAGGTCTTTGTTCATAGTTGCTTTGTCAATTTCATATATAAAGAAGTTGCACACAACGAATTTTCACTCATTTTCAAATTATTTAGTGTCCATAACAGACGTCGTTCTTCGTTCCTCCGTTCTCCGGTTCTTATTACAATTCTGAAGTGAGTTTCATTGTCATGTTGTGCTACTTTATAGGATATTCGGGAGTAGGAACATTATTAAGTTTTTATAACCAAATAGCTTTAAATATAGAAGCTTGGGTTTTTAGGATAGGAACACTTTATGTTATATTATTAACCATGTTTTTTTTTTAATTTTTCATCCTATATTAAGTCACTGAGCGAGAGACATGAATATATCAGTTTAAATGTAAGTGTATTTGAATCAACAAGATTTTCACAGTTTGTAAATAAATAAAAAGATACCTAAATAAAGCCTTCATCCATTTTAAATATTCAGTCTGTCATCTGCTAACAGATGTATAAAATTCAAGCTTGTTTAATTAAACAAATTGAGGATTGGTTGAAATTTTCGAAATTTCACTTTCATTCTATTATATTAATTTCGAAATTAAATAATAGTAAATCAGCTGTTTCCAAATTTCAACTCTTCTTATGAGCTAACCCTTTTCGAATAAATATCTAATTTTCGACTTTCGGTTTCAATTTCAACTTCAAATTTTATTTCTTTCTCAGATTTCTCCAATATGAAAGTAGCACTTAATAGACCTTTGTTGATGGTATATAAATGCGTTCTCGTTTAACAATTGATTAAATTATAATCAATTTTTTTTCCTATATAGAAATGGTCCGACAAGAAAGTATTGCGCGACAACGGCTGATCTTTCACTACTGTGAAACATGCCGACTGCCTGTTCGTCATGCCAACAAGAGTGGCCACAAAGACTGCATATTCAAAGAGGATTTCACGTACCTCTATTGCTTAACCTGCAAGACATATGAGAGGAGCAACGACAAGGTCAACAGCGACTCAGCAAAAGCCTTCATTGTTAAACACACGCCCTGTGCCAAACAGAATGGCCGGAAAGGCATCAACCTTACCTCCAAGTCAGAGAAAAGGAAATTGGAGAGGCTTTTTAATAAGGAAAGGCCGACTGAAGGCGTGCTCTCACAGGTGGACGAGCCTGAGGCAAAGAAAGCCCCCAAGTCCCGAGCACCTAAGAAAGTCCCCAAGTCTCGAGAATTTATTGATGAGACTTTGAGTGATTTTGAGGTAAGTGCAGTCAATTCTAAATGCTAACTTGAACGGACAACTGACTCACAGTTGACAAAAAGTACTGCTTCCTTTAGATTAAAATAAATTTGTTGTTAACACATTTCAGGACATGGTGATGCCCCCACCGAAGAAAGCCAAGGTGTTGGTGCAGAAGAAACTGGTCGTTCAAGATGTGAGATTCTATTTACTCAGGTTAGTAATCGTGTGCATAAACTAAATCAATATTTCATAAATATTTCAGTGTGAGGTGCCTCGACCGCTGAAAGTCAGTTTCGAAGACAATAATGCGGTGGAAAACTTGCGAAAGGTAAGAAATTAATTTGCTTGTTACTTCTTAATGTGAAATTGAACATGAATTTTTATTTTCAGCTGTTTCCAAGTGTCCAAAGGTATCCTGCAATACCTCGGTTGAATTCGCCGGAAAAGAAAACCATTTCAAGTCCCGTAAGTGTGATTTTCATGGTCTACGATTCAATATCAGACAACAATACCTGGAAAAAAACTTTACATGTATATAGTCTATGTCTATATTAATTCTCATTAATATCTATTTAGTTATAAAAACATTATCACATTTTCGCTGCAGGCTGTACGATCTTTGTCCCTTAAAAGACATCAGCGGAGCTTTCTGTCTACGCCGGCGACCACCACATCTATAGAGGATAACGAGGAGAGGCCCTACTCCATCCATGAATCATCGGGCGATTCATCGTCATCTGATGACGACGTCTCCACCACGTCGTCTCCAACATCCTCATCCGATGACGATAATTCGGTTGCAAATGTAAGTTTAATGCTTAGATGACTGCATCAGCAGAGAACTTTTCCATTGTAATTTAGAAACCCACTTGAGTAAAAATTTATTAATCTGTAATAGATCAATTTATCTTCTAGAATGATTCGATGGTTCTTTCGGAGGACGAAGGTGGATCAAATCGAGGGACAATCGAGCTGAAGGTATGTGAAATTCACATTTGGAGTTAATAAATGTCAACAAGTTAATTTTAATTTATGTAATTGAATTTACATAGTGTTAAGTTTAATTTTGATAAATGTTAACAATTGCAAAAAGTTCATAAACAATTGTTTCTTTTCGTTTGCAGGACTCCGTGATGCATGCATCACAGGAGGTCTCCTTCAGCAACATCCGGGCATCCCCGAGCTGGAGTGTCCGCCTGCCGCCGTCCCCAATGATCTGCTTGGCTCCATCATCCCCTGCACGTCTTCCCTTGCCGCTATCTCCTCCGAACCCATTACCGACGCCAGGTGCAGCTCCTTCCTCCCCGGTACTACTTCCCACAACACCTCCCCCAGTTGCAGCTCTACCAACGTCGGATGTGACGGCTCCTCTCCCAGTGCGGGATTATAACGTCGACTTGGACGCAACCTCGACAGAAGAGGATGTACAGAACAAGTTGCGTCTCTGCCAGGAGCGCCTACAGCAGGCAGAGGAGCGGGAGAAGAAAATGAAGGAGGAGAACAGAGGCTTGATTGAATCTGTGAGGAACCTAACACAATCCAATCTCCTGTTGGCCTCCCAGGTTTCAAACAGTCGTATTAATGAAAAGGAAACTTTAATGCACATTGACTGCATGAACAATGTAATTAGAAAAGTGAGACTGACTCACATGAACGATTTCAGCGTCTGCACAAAAGGATGCAGTCATTTGAAGCTGAATCACAGCGGTATTGTAAAGTGTGTCAAACTTTAACTTTTAACTTTCTTCATTTAAGAAAAAGAAATTATCAAGCATTTTATGTTTTCTCTTTACAACAGATCGGAACATATGGTATTGGCTGGTGATGACGCTGACGTCATTAGATGGTAGATGTATATAAGGGCATGCTAATTTCAATCCTCATCAATAATCATGGTTGTCTGTACCAAGTGTGGAAAAGTGTTCACTCTCATAGGCAATTTGCAACGACATGAAAAATTTTGTAAGTTAGGAAAAACGTATCAATGTAGCAAGTGTCCATATAAGACGAATAGGATGGATAATCTTAAGAGGCATAAACTTGTATGTAATAATAAACCGAATGATAGCATAACAGAGTCAAATTCAAATAATCAAAATAGATCTACTTCTAAGCCAACAACCAGCGCTTCAACTAACATACAAAACTTTATGCAATACTGCTCTCGGTGTGGCAAAACGTATAACTCTATAAGTAGATTTCGACAGCATATGAATGTACATAACACAAATAGTGAGATGAATATGCATAATAACTATGGAACTGTTAGTCTCAGCGAAAGCGCACTCAATGGCCATGCACGTGTGTATGATATCACGCCAACAACACCTACTGTGGACATAACATCATTCTTAGAAAACATGCGTTCCATGTTAGGGAATTTAGTGTCTGACTTACTAAGGAGCTATCAATTGCGCGGTCGTCTGATTGCACAAATTCGTTATGTCCGTTCTAATCCTCAAGAAGAAGAAACTTTTCTCGCACACTTTACCTCATCATCCTCAAACTATATTTATGACTATGATGCTTGGTTTCAGGATCATCTAAATAGTCTAATAAATCATATTGAAGCCTTCACAAAAAAGGGTAGCAATTGGATTATAGATGATGTACAAAATATAGAGTTCAATGTAATAACAAGTCCAATACTGTCAGGTGGACAATCATTTCCTCTACCAAAGAAGTTAAAAAATTCTAAAGCTGTCATTAATGTTAATTCAAATGCAAATGATTGCTTCCTATATGCAGTTTTATCAATATTGCATTATAATGAAGTACCTTATTCAAGGAATGAAGTAAAATCATATAGTGAGTGGACATCTGAGCTAAATATGGAAGGCATTTCCACACCAGTATCAATCAAAGATATTCCAAAATTTGAGAAAAATAATGATATTAAAATTAACATTCACTTTTATGAAAATGGACTCAAAGGTGTTCGTTATAATAGTAACTTTACTGGTAGGCAAACGGTTAATATTTTGCTAATTCTAAACAATGGAGCAGCACACTATTGTGGAATTCCAAAGCTGTCAAGATTGTATAGGAGAACTTTAAAAAGACATAAATACTTCTGCGAAAGATGCACTCAGTCATTCACATATAAAACAACACTAGAACGACACTTCCAGTTTTGTATTCGAGGAAAAGCACAAATAGAAAAAATGCCATCGGATCTAAAAGTACTAACAAGTAGCATGGAATATCAACTAAGTCCTCCTTTAGTAATTTATGCAGATATAGAGTGCTACATTGATAATAAAATACATAAACCTGCGGCCATTGGAGCTTATCATGTCTGGCATAATGCCCTTCAATCAAAATTTGAAAACAAGTATTACCTCTTTGAGGGAGAAAATTGCATTATTAGTTTCTTGCACCACTTAGAAACTGTAGCCCAAGACTTATATGACAACCAATGTGCAACAACTAGGCAGCCAATGTCACTGTCAGTGGATGAAAAAGCACGCCACGAGAATGCAGAATGTTGCAACAAATGTAAATTAAAATTCAGCGATGAAGTCATAAAAGTTCGTGATCATGATCATATCACCGGACGATATAGGCAAACATTATGTAGGAAATGCAATCTCCGGTTAAGACTTAACAGACGGGAGCTCCCCATATTTTTCCACAATTTTAAAAATTATGATAGCCACATCGTTTGCTATAAAGCGATTGGAAGAATGAAGTCTTGGAAATTAGATGTTGTAGCAGCAACTGCTGAAAAATATATAACTTTATCCGCCAGTGTCCCTGTAAATGAATACAAAGGGAAGACAGTATACTTTAAACTAAAATTCTTAGACTCATATCAATTTCTAAGTGCATCCTTGAGTGAATTAGCCAAGGGCTTGCAAACGTATGAGCATGTAGAGACATTAAGGGTAGAATTTCCACAATTAAGTGATAATGTTTTATATCAGAAGGGAGTGTTTCCATATTCATACTTCAAAAACTTAAACACGTTGACGGAAGACTGTCTACCACCACAATTTGAATTCTATAATGATCTTACTCGTGAGCACTGTTCCGATAGTGAATATGAACACGCTAACAAGGCGTGGATTGAATTTAATTGTAGCACATTTGGTGATTACATGCTGGCATATCTGAAGTTAGATGTTTTATTGTTGGCAGACATATTTGAAGTGTTTAGAGCATTGAGTCAACGTGAGGATGAAGTCGACCCTGTACATTTTGTCAGTCTCCCACATCTTAGCTTTACCTCAGCACTAAATTTCTCTTCCAATGATCCCCCACACTACATACAAGATGAAAATATGTACAATCTATTTGAACGAGGAATTAGAGGGGGTATGACTTTCACCAACATTCACCGAGCGCGTGCACGCATTGAAGAATTAGGAAATAATACACATGAAAGTCGACATTTGACCTACTTAGATGTTAATAACCTTTATGGTTCTTCACTCAGTAGAAATCTACCCCACTCAAATTTCAAATGGTTGAATGAAAGTGAATTAGATAATTTTTTAAATGAAGAAAATGTTCAAAATATAGATGATGATGGTGAAATCGGCTACATTTTTGATTTAGATTTAGAGTATCCTGCAGCCATTCATGATGACACTGCCGATTTCCCATTAGCTCCAGAAATGCAGATGATTGAAAAGAGAATGTTTTCACACTATATGAAAAATCTATATGAAAAAGTAAGACCAAATACACATTTTTCTTCTATCAAGAAACTTCTGCTCCATCAATTTGATAGGGAAAATTATGTAGTCCACTATTCAATTTTAAAATTTTACTTGACCATGGGCATGAGAATCAAGAAGATTCATAGTGGCATAAAATTCACACAAAAGCCTTGGTTAAAAACATACATTGATATGAACTCTCAAAAGAGGGCTCAATCAAACACTGACTTCGAAAAGTCATTCTACAAATTGAAAAATAATTCTTTATATGGTAAAACAATGGAAAATGTAAGGAGAAGGAAAAAATTTAAACTAGTCAACAATGAGAAACAACTACTGAAATTGTCAAATCATCCTCTCTATGTTCAACACAAAATATTTGATGAAGATCTGGTTGGTATGGAAATGTACAAACCTTCAATAGTTTTAAATAAATTAATATATGTTGGTCAAGCAGTACTTGACTATAGTAAGTTGGAAATGTATCAATTATATTACAATGATCTAAAAGGATGTCCACTGATAAATAGAACGCGGCTTTGTGGAGGTGATACCGACAGTTTCTTCCTATGTTTATACACATCACCATCTGTCCGTCTGGAAGATATACTTCTATACTTCGGTGAAAAGTTTGACTCTTCAAACTATGACAGTCATCACCGACTATACTCAACTACAAACAAAGCTAGATTAGGTTGTTTTAAGGATGAGTGTGCTGGAAAGTTGCTTGAGGAAATGATCCTACTAAAACCGAAAATGTATTCCATGAAATATCTAGACTCTACGAATCATAGCATCAAACGTGCAAAAGGAATTCAGAGAGCAGCAGTTAAAAAATTGAAACATGATGACTATAGGAGTGTCTATTATAGTGAGAATGATACAACTGAAGATATGACAATTATAAATTCAAAAAATCACATAGTTAGCACAAAATCATTTAGGAAGCGAGGTCTTTCACTTTGGGAGGATAAGCGCTGTTGGCTGGATAAAAATTTATCATTACCATATGGACACTATAGCCTAGGTCTTCCCCCACCGTCGAAGAGAAGGAGATGCCTTCCTGTCACAGGTGATGTAGAATAAGTCTAAATAAAAACAATATAATATTCCACTTGTAATAGATCTTGCGATTGCTGCATCTTCCGACATGTAGCAACACTTACTAATACATAAGTAGTCTTACTAAAATTGAAATTTCTACATCTTTCCGATATGTAGAAATGATTACTAATAAATAGGTAGTCCTAATGTGAATGAATATGTGAAGAATTTGTACTCAACATCATTCCGATATGTTGAGCTAATAAAATAACAAACTTTAGGCAAACATTAAACCTAAATTTGAAACATAGCTTTCGGAACATGCCTCATTACATTAGAACATGGAAACTTAGTGACGTTCAAAACGTTCACATAACAAATTCTAAAAGAATAGCATTTCGTCATTCAATAGCAAATAGTGATCGAAAACATCGTGGCGTTTGCATTAGTATTGACTCATTGCCTTCACTGAAAGACTTTGCGGATCTCATTGACAACCATAAGACTCGGATCAAGATTCCTCTCGATGACAAGGTATGGATAAAGTGTGATTCATCAGTCAAACTATACGTCTGTTCACCAAAACGTGAAGATGTTGAATATCGATTTTTTCGTTTCAGTGACGTCACATGGGAAACCTTTACAAGGGAGATACTACCACAGATAACGTCATTCATTAAAGATGGAGGACATCAAACGGTTGGAAGTTGTAAATCGGATGTTAACTACAAAAGCAAAGTCAAAACTCAATCTACAAGAGATCGAGAGGAATATACCCAACCGAAAACAATGGTTACTGATAAAACGCAAATTGAAGCCGACAACGAGCTTACATCTTGGAAGACCCTCAATGTTAACATGGAGGATTCAGAGGAAGGATAGATCTCTCACTATCCTATTCTTTCCAAATGGAACAATCCAATGTATTGGAAGGGTCATGGAGGGTGATCTCTCATATCTACACTTAACTTTGGAACATTTACTTGGTGATTCATTATCTGATTGGAAAGTGAAGACAATGACCGTGTTATGTGAATTACACTATCACTATGATTTCCGTAAAGTTACATCATCACATAATCTAACTTATGAAGTGGAGTTATTTCCAGCAGCTCAATTGACTAACTGGCATCCATATCATGTTCATGTGTTCCATAATGGAAAGATTGTGATAACCGGCATTAAAGACATAAGTGATGTGCCTCCCATCATATGTGATTTGAAAAAATGTTTCATGAAAACCAAATTGTAGATTTTGTATATATGTGGATAGATAATGAAATGTGAACATGTTTTTTGTATATATGTGAATAGATAATGAAATATGAGCATGTTTTTGTTTTCCTTATAAACCCTTGTTTTGGAAAAAAGAGAGCAAGTTAATGATACAACATAAAACTTTATTTCAAAACTGTTTCAACATATTTAGTAAGAATTACATCATTTTTATCACAGTTTTTTGAAAATAGTTCTAAAGCACTTTTACAGTTATTTTTCAATGGTCTCTCGTTGACAAAATAGAGTACATAGCCACCGCACATTAGAGATGTATTACTTTGAAGTGGGAACGATGTCACTTTCCTAACAGTCCAGGAAAACCTGTTCATCCATAATGCGATATCATGTAAACGAGGTTGATTAAGAGAGTCAAAATATTCGGCAACTTTATAACGATTGATGTATACAGCAATCCAATGTTTTCCGGGAAGATTGTTGGTATCCGTATTGATGATAAGTGAACAAGGATAGAAAGGAATTGAATCAGGTAAATTATCTCTAGAAAAGACATTGAGAAATATTGTCTTGGAGTAGGGATGAGCTTTCCTCATTTTCCTCAAGATTTCTATGTTGCTTAAGTTACTCATCTCTGATAGCTGACAGTCACGTCTCTCATTCTTGTTATCTCAACTTTGCTATCATAGATAGCATAAATGAGACAAGTAATTGTTTTCTTCAAAGGTGACTCAAATGATACCTCCAGTCGTAGATTTCCAGGCTTTGTAACTCCTACGCTTTCACCACCTAGATCTGCATCTGCTGTGAGGTTGTACATAATGAAGAAGTAGCCATTCTTGTACATATCCATTGTAATTCCATTTGAATCGTCTGTATTAAACATGTTGAGGGCGGTGAAAATAGAACCATATTCACGTGCGAATTTGCCATCTTTGAAATTAGGCTCATATGCTTTGCAAGATACAAATTTCCCATCCTGATAGAGTGCTAGTTTGCTAACATTAAAGTGTTGGAAATTGAATGGATTCTTTTCAAAAGCACCAATGAATGCCTCATTTTCCACAAATGTGATATACACCGCCTTTGGCATTGCAGTGGGAAAAAGATTTGGGTAGGCATGTGAGGATGATCCCGCACCAATTGTGAAGTTTGTCAACACACTGTGATTAACTGGATATATTGCATTGTTTTTCCTCAATCCTGTCGCATGCTCGTTGATGACTGACGGGTTCATTGTTACTCGCCTTACATTGAGCACGGCATTACTTATGTTGACTTGATAGTTTGTAGCTCCAAAAGCCATTAACGCGAACTCAGGATTTGCACGAATAAATTTTATTTGCATTTTAACCTGTGATAGCAGATATCTAGATTGACGAAGGAAATCAAGATAGACGGGTCCTTTCAAGTATAATTCCTTTGAATCCGCTGTTAAATCCATTCGTCTTTTCAACCCTGTATTTGAGACATCATCAAATTTCCCTTGCTGATCATCATACCACCCAGAAACTTGCAAGTGTGACTGTTTAGCTTGCTTTTGAAATTGAGTCATTGTATGTATATATGCTCCATATGGATATGCTCGATCCCCTCCTTCAATCTGTTTGTCATTCAATATTAGATACACATCTGAGAACAGACTGGCAATAGGAAGATTTGCTAATCCCACTTTATCCTTGGATGAATCGATATTTGTACCATCAGTCTTCTTAATTTGTATACACAACTCTAAATCAATGGATTGACAGTCAATATAATCTTGAGGATTGGCAGGTATATCAAACTGAATAGGCTGCTGGTTACCATCGATATTTGTTGTGGGGACTATGTCTACAATTGTTGAGGAGATGATGTCTGTCTGATGAGGGGGAGAATCGAAGAAACACAAAGCCGAATTGATACTCTGCATCGTATTAGCTCTACAAATATGTTGTCTTCCTTCGTTTTGACTTGTTTCTAGTAGCTGTGGAATTTCGTTTGCGCTTTCTTGTTTTCACTCGACGTCTAGATTTAGAACGTGCTGCTCTAGTCGGCTTTTTACTTTTCCTGCGTCTTTGCTTAGTAACTCGGCCTGATCCAACTTGTCTTGACTTCCTACGCTTCTTCCGAACTGTACGTCTCGTCTTTGTTAAATCATCTAATGCGTCTATGGCAGATTGCTGCGCGCGCATTTTCATAGATTCACCGATATCCTCACCTTGAAGCGCATCAGCTGCAACATTTGCACCAAAATCTAAAGCCCTGCTTCCAACACGCTTCATGATTGGTACGCCATACTTTTTGAGTGTTGGAAGAACCATACGTCTTAGTGCACCAAATATGCCTCCTCCAACTTGTCGTCTACCTCCAACAAACACGGGATAACCGCTCTGATATGATGGTCTACTGTAAATGCCTGTCATTATGACTATTGAATAACTATGGAAGTCACAATAGCGTAAAGCCTTATTCTCGTGACCTAATATGTAGGGTCAAAACAGTAACACCACCACAGAACGGTACTACTTCTCCTGCATCATCATGAATTGATATGTCAATTCTATTGATGAAATTTCGGCTGATTGGTAGATACATTGTGTTAAAAAATTCTCGATTGATTAGTTGCTTCCTTACGGATGAGAGAGGAAATGTGCGCAGAAGTGGGGCCTCAATGTCGCCAACCCTTGTATATTCAATAATGTTACAATAGACGTATAAGTTACTTATATCACGCTCTAGTGATGGGGCTGTATCGCCTATTGATGTACCTTCATAAATAGTTGATTTTGAGAATCCCAATGTGGTCGTTAACACGCTATCCAGCTTGATAAGAGAGTTCTTCCCTACCTTTAGAATCATGCGTTTCTTATGTGGGTCATAAGAAAAGTGATATTCATCTGCATCAAGGTAATCTACACCAAACTCATTTAACTTTGTACACAATTCAGATGGCGTTTTCAAGCTTTCAATGTTCAAATTAACTCTTTTTACAAGTTCACTGGAAGTAGACAATTCATCACCCGATATGTCTTCGCTGTATACGTGGATATCCCATGAAGCATTTGTTGATGCTTTGAGTTTAGAAGAGGACAATTGAACCTTGAATGTATCATTTAATTCTGTCAACCAAGGTGCGCTTTCAAGGCCCTTAAACATCCCAATCATTTCAGATCCAAATTCAATAACAGCGGACTCAGACTTTTCCAATGGTGTCTTTTTAGTAAAAACAATAAATTCTGCCTCCGTTTCAACAGTAAATAAAGTTACTTTCTCTTTCTTATATTCACAAGTCATTAACGTTTCTGGCACTGATCCTTGAAACTTTCTTGCAAAGTCTTCAACACTTCTAATGACCTCAAATTTATTTTTTACTCGGATGCTCCTTTTTTGTAATGCATACAATGGCACAATTCTACATTTAAAATCAGTGACTTTCCTCTCCGAATTCCACCCACGTCCATTGTACCAATACCTTGATGAGAAAGTTGTTCTGGAATACCCAAAAGTATGACTCAAATCCTTACCTAATACAAGAAGAACATGCTTCCCTTCCTTCATCAATTTTGTTGACCCCTTTATGACTGGTTTGTAGAATTTATTCAAAGTCAGCTTGAAGAGATCATTTATTCGTTCAAACATTCTACCGATTTCCTTTTCTGTATCTTGCAAGCTCATTGTGGGAACCTTAGAATTAAAAGTTGACGTTGCAAATGCCTTTTGAATTTTAATCATGTTTTGGACAGATGGTAAAGATGTTGAAAAAGGATGTAAAGTTAGATGATGAAAAGCCCATGTACCATGTAGACTATTTTGAAATATGCGAAAGCAATCATCCTTCTCTCGCACTTCTTTATGTAATTCAAAATAGTTGTTCTTTAGCAAACTGATATCGTTGTAATAAGTAATTTCAGTTAGAGCAACTTCATGGGGTCCATGCAGAGTAATTGGATTAGCGAATTCAACAGAGTATAGAGATGGTTTGTTACTTGGGAATATCTTGGGGTTGCTATTGCTTGGAAGAATGATATTGAAGTTAGTAGACATGTTAAACTCATATATGGAAGAAGTCACATGCTATATTAGCTTAAAAGTTACGAGTGTCTCCCATCTCCACATTTTGTAGATCCTGGTGCGTTATCCAGCTATTGAATGAATCAGGATATCCTTTCCATTTAACTAGATATTTCCTTTGATTGCCATGACCTTTCCTCCTAATTATTTTATCAATCATATACACCTCTTCACTTCTGTCTACTACTTGCAATTCATAAGAGTAAAATTTTCCTTCAATTGGATTGCCATGGTAATCTATTAATTTATACATGGTGGGTCTAAATTTTGTATTTACTTCATCCACAAAAAACTCTTCTTCAGTCCAATTAGGTAGATACCCCTTCTCAAATGTAGACTTAACCTTTGAAATCCGAACTCTATCACCAACATTAATTTTCTTTTCATTGGAAATGTTTTTCGCTTTCTTATCATACAATCGAAGCCATACATCCATCGCATTATCTGGGGTAACATCAACTGGTTTCATCTTAATGATTCGATGGTAGCTTTCATTGTAATTCTTAACAAATTTCTGCAGCTCACCTACCCAAACATGTGTATTTTTTGCAGTGAAATAGCGCCATATTTTTGTCTTCAGTGTGCGATTGAACCTCTCAACCATGGCAGCTTTATAAGCACTTTTGACACTAAACAATTCCACATTATGACTTTTAAGGAGACTTCGAACATGAGAGTTTTCGAATTCCTTCCC
This sequence comes from Prostheceraeus crozeri, assembly GCA_907163375.1. Lineage (NCBI taxonomy): Eukaryota > Metazoa > Platyhelminthes > Polycladida > Euryleptidae > Prostheceraeus > Prostheceraeus crozeri. The sequence continues at coordinate 220,840 of CAJQUW010005462.1, forward strand.
TTGATCGGTCTGTATTCTTTGCGGAACACGCCCCTCATCGAAAATGCTCTGAAAAGCCGCTTCAACTTCTGGTCCTCGTTTAGATTTCAGCGCACGTGCCCAAGCATAGCGAGATAAAATATCTATTACGGTTAAGATGTATTTATAGCCATCATTGTACTGTGATATCTGTTGCATGTCAGCCAAGTCCGCTTGCCATTGACTATCTATATTGTTAACAACATATTTTCTTGTTGGAAACCGCTTTCTCGCATTTTTGTGAAGAGTGTAAGTCGGTTGACTCCTCAACCACTTCTTGACTTTCTCTATTCCCACACCTGCTGCACGAGCTAGAACCTCCGGACGACTGAAACTTGCGGGATGATTTAAGTCGTAATAAATCTTTCTGAGTTTCACTGCTGTACTCATCGTCTTTGTTCTGATTTGCACGCGTATTACTCGCACAGCAACTGCTAACACAATTGATATCAACCTCTATGCCCTCTTCTCCTTTGCCTTCGAGCGCAGATTTCAAACAACAGCAAAATTTTTGTAACGACATGATATGAGAGAGGCAAGGCTTAATTCATATTTGCTTAATATTTACTATACTCCTTCGCAACACGCATTGAGCGCCTAGTAGCTCTTTTTGGTTGCAGATCATCGGGATCTGCAAGCTCTCGCTTGACCGCCATCGTGGGTGTTTTACTCTTTGATCCATCTTGTAAGTGACCCTTATCCAATTCATTCACAGTCGGTCCTCCAATAATATTGTGAGGTACATTTTGATCAGATAAAATTTTCTGAAAATATGACCACCCTTGTGGTGCACCTAGTTTTCGCCTTACATCTCTGACAGCATATTGTAGAAGGTCATCTATGTGACTATTTCTAATAACATCACCAGTTGTTTCATCTATTATCTCCCCTCTCTCATTGAACTTCACATGTGGATCAATGAAGTCAAATAATCGCTCAGCGCGCACACGATATGGTCGAGGTGTTGACAAGGTTATAAATCGTCGCAACTTGTCACGAATCTGTCGCCTCTCGTCAATGTTTTCAGCTGCTAACTGCATTCGTCGATAGGGATCCTTAATCTTCTGAATTTCCATATCCTTTTGTGTTAGTTCCTTAAGTTGATTCGTAATAGGTTGATCTATATTTTTGACTTCCTGTGCACTTTGTAATGTAGTCAATTGTACATACTCCTCTTGAGGAATGACTACCATCTTTGAATACGACATGTTTGAAAATAATAAGGCAACAAAGTACATTGCTTAAAACTAACTGTGAACCGAGAAAACTGTCATTGGTTCAGCGGAATTAGGTATGATATTTGTTCGAAATCGAAGTCGTTCCGGACATTCCTGGGTTAGATCAATAAATAGATAACCATGTGGTTTCTTTGTTACATCTTCATATATTTTTGAAAGTACTTTAGGTTGTTGAGGTAATATCTGTCTACTGAGATGATGTATCTGACTGCTATCTCTTGGATTTTTAAATATTGCCAAATAATGTGTATTCAAACTTCTAGTTCTTTGCTCTTTCCCTCCATCGAAGATGTTTTGGGTGATGTAGATAATAAAAGCTTCCCTATGATGTGCAGTTTGAATGAACATTTCAGTTACATCCTTTGAAGATTTGCTTTCTCGTAATAGATCATCTAATACTAGTAAGTCACCTGCTTTGATATCCTCAGTTGATGGCAACCCTTGCTTCACCTCATAACCTTTCTGGCGAAGTGCAGAATGTAGTTGTGGTTGAAATATTCCATAATACCATTTGACTCTCTTAATTTCCTTGTTAAACATTTCATTTCTATATTGTAGCAATTCAGTTACAAATGTAGTTTTACCGGACTGACTTGGTCCAGCGACACACATTGTGCGATCAGTGAATAGACGAAAATCTGTCATCTTATAATTCCATTAACATTAAACTCATCATCCCGCTAATTTTGCTTAGAACAACAAAACAGACACATGTTCCAGATCAAGTTTATTTACATTCAGAATAGAAACTTTCAAGTTACATTTACAAATTAAAACATTTACAAATTAAAACATTTGTGTTTCCTCATCACAATTAGGATTATAGAAAGTTTTCAAGTCAGCATCTTGGCGCTTCAACTTCAATTTAGGATTCCCATCTTTAGATTTCCGACCTCGCTTTTTGCTCTCTTCCTTCCCATCACTTGAAGCAGTCTTATCAATGTTAATTAAACATTTATCAATTGGTAGTGGTTCATAGACTAGTTGAAGAACCTTCATTTGTAAAGATGCGACTTTACCAGTCGAACCATGTGAGCCAATATAAAGTCCGGTAACGTGCACTAAGCCCATATAGCGGCCCCGTTTGAGATCCTCACATTCCATCGCGTTTGTAAAGAGATCGAATGCTTGAAAATGATCCGATAGTTTTAAAAACAGTGTATCGAATTCCGGCAATTCCTTATAACCAACTCCTTCCTCTAATGCCTTTCTCCAATGAGTGGGAGCACTTTCAGGCAGCTCAACACATTCTTTCGCGAAAGAGTCAATAGTTTTAAGAATCACCTGTTGCCATTTTGGAAAAGTCACTCGCATTTGTCTCATATTGCTATACCCTGATGTAGACATACCATTACTGTGGAAGAATGGAACTTGAAGATAAAAGCCATCATCACCATAATTCAAGGTTTGAAAGTAGAACGTATTTCCAATCCCTTGCACCTTTCGTGTCGGACGAAGCTTCAAGAGATCTTGCTCAAAAGCGTCACCTTCCTCTCTGATTGTATACATTTTCTGAGTCATGTTTCAACAAGTACTAATTCGGAGCTTTCAACCAGCGCAAATGAATTGTCACTTGAAAGTGGTAAAATATCATTAAAGCGTCTTCCTTATATACACCTATATATGACTCATCAATCAAAGTGATGACGTGTCACTTTATGATTCGCTAACCTTATATTAACATTGCAGCAGTTGCTGCAATCCTTCCAAGCGGACTATTGATTACACCATTAATACTGTTTCCAATATCATTTAACATACTTAGAAACCCACCACCACCGCGCTGAATTAAGTTTCGCCTTTTCTTATCACTACTCCTTGGATTTGAAAACTTTTTTATGCTATTCAAAGAGCCAGCATTCAATAGAGGCTTGTAAATAGGTAGACATTTGTGTATTGCAAAAGCTAAATCACGAATGAAATCATCACTTGAATTTTGAATCAATTTACACTTCTTCTTATTATCATGTATCCTGTTTAACTTTCGCAACGCCTTTTTAAACTGACTTGAAGGTTTGAAGGACCGTTTCGATTGACGAGAAGATGCCTTCCGTTTTACAGACATTTTTATTCTAATATGGAAATAGATAATACAATTACAATTTTTGCTTAGTACTTACAACATTATACACAAAAGTTTACAAGCATTCACACAGAGTTTGTTGCTGGTACGTATAAAATTACATAAAACACTTAGCAAGTTGTAGAGGGAAACTGATATACACTCACATCGGCTAGAGTCTCATTTGTAGCAGTTATGAGCTGCTCAATGTCTTTCATTAGATGTTTTGAAATAGGACAGCACATACAGCAAGGCTTTAAATGGAAAGTCTTTAAAATATTGGCATAGTATGCCCGCAAACTGATCACCTCAGAATGTCCTTGAGCAGCCACATTGATGCTTACTGATGGCGGTCCACTGAACAAGTCCAGTTTGCACTTCTCACCCTTCTCGTCATAGTAGCTGGAGGTGATAATGTCATGGAGACATGTGTTGAGTTTCCGTTGGATACTGCTGCACCAACAGCGAGAGTATTCCGGTACAATCTCCGTTTGAGATAGTGGGCGAAATACTTCATTGAGCCAGAATCTTGCAACTCGTGTAAGAGCGTTGTTCACGACTCTCATCAACATTCTCTGCACCACAACGTCCTCTCCGCAGCGGAAATACTTCACTATTTCCTCCATCAGATCCACCAAATCCGCTTTATAGCCAGTTATATTCACGGCAGAATAAAATATATTGCCCGTGAAGAGTTGACTTCGGTAAATTATTGAAATGGGAATGTTGGTAGTGAACGACATGCTGATTGACATTGTATTAGCCTCAAATTATGCTTGAAATAGAACGGTACAATGTCCTCCTTATATAGAAAAGTCACACAAAGACACAATAGTGACCAATCACAGACCTGCATGATGACTCATCATGCACGATATACAGTGACTGTTGAAGATATTTCTTCATCGCAAAGGGGACAAGATGAAGTTTCAAAGGGTACATAACATGTAGAACACATAACGCTATGAGAACATGGCAAAAAGAGAAGGGATCGTTCCTGTTTAAAACATTTAACGCAGTTCCGTTCACATAATAATTTAAATGTCTCTTGTTCTAATTTCCTTCTGAAGTCACTTTTATTGGGAGAACTTTTTATTAAAACACTGTCAGATGTCTCCTTCTTTCCATATCGTTCCAATTTGATCCTCCTAATTTCACTATCATTGCAGTGTAGCATGGAGAAATCCTCTATCCACCTACGATCCAAATTGTGATTCATAGCATGCTCATCTAGATCCATTAGTCGATCAACTAAATCACCAGCGTTGATATTTTCACTGAGATTTGTTACAGTTTCTATGGCTTTGAACGAATATCCAAGGTCTCTTGCGACAACCCACGACGTTGGGATACTAGTCATCATTATGTATGTCATCAAAAAACTATCTCATATTTATAGCATAGTTTGTCTACGTAAAAGGAAAATCAATGTGTCATCTTGATTACAATGGTTGCAATAGTCACAATAGTCGCAATTGAGCAAACCCATTCAAAATCAAACAACGGACGTCTATCGGTACGTACCCAAGTGCTCAGAACCAAACCACACAAGTTCGATCATAGACGTTCCGAAACACAGTGTAAGTGTACCAAACACATGTACCTATCCAGTAAAACAGATCTCATACAAGTTCCTATTGATAACACTGAATTATACATGTACCTATCCATGTGCCTATCGATAACTAAAGTATACATGTACCTATCCATGTACCTATCCATGTTCCTATTGATAACACTAAACTTTACATGTACCTATCCATGTACCTATTGATAACACTAAACTTTACATGTACCTATCCATGTACCTATCCGTGGCAAGTAAGGCACAGTTTTCACTA